>APFE030503666.1:0-62046 GCA_000404065.3 Pinus taeda
GGAAAAGAATCATCTACTGGAATATCATTGTCAGTTTTTAACCGTGAAAGGAAATCAACCACCACATTTTCTTTACCAAGCCGATCTACAATTGTGATGTCAAATTCCTGCAATAATAATAGCCATCTGGTAACTCTAGCATTTGTGACAGATTTGTTCATTAAGTATTTAATAGCTGAATGATCAGTGTGCACAAAGGTAGAATAACCAGTAATATAGTGTCGGAATTTATTAATGGCATAGACTACTGCAAGAAATTCTTTCTCGGTAACTGTGTAGTTAAGCTCGGCAGGGGTCATATTCTTACTGATGAAGTATATAGCATAAGGAAGATGATTTTCCTCTTGCCCCAAAACAGCTCCAATTGCAATGTCTGAAGCATCAGAAGATATGTGAAAGGGAAGATTCCAATTAGGCCCCCTCAAAATAGGAACAGTAGACAACTGATGCTTGAGTTCTTCAAAAGCTTTCTGACAAGAATTAGTCCACTTAAATTCAGCATTTTTCATAAGCAAGACAAATAATGGAGAAGCTATTTTAGAGAAATCTTTAATAAATCTTCTGTAGTATCTAGCATGCCCTAGAAAGCTTCTCACATTAGTTTGAGTTTTAGGAACAGAAAGATTCTGAATGACCAATATTTTAGATGGATCTACCTGAATACCTTGAGATGAAATAAAATGTCCAAGCACTATTCCTTCGTTCATCATCATATGGCATTTTTCAGTACTTAGAGAGAGGTGAGCTTGTATACATATTTTAAGTACTTTCTCAAGGTTTTGTAGTGCATCTTCAAAAGACACACCATAAGGAGTAAAATCATCCATAAATATTTCCATAGAATCATTCAGCGTATCAGAAAAAATTCCTATAACAGCTCTTTGAAAAGTTGCTGGTGCATTACATAGCCCGAATGGAAGAACTCTATAGGCAAAAGTT
Source organism: Pinus taeda (assembly GCA_000404065.3). Taxonomy (NCBI): domain Eukaryota; kingdom Viridiplantae; phylum Streptophyta; class Pinopsida; order Pinales; family Pinaceae; genus Pinus; species Pinus taeda. Next base: position 940 of record APFE030503666.1, read on the forward strand.
CCCCAGGGGCTGGTGAAAGTGGTCTTGTCTTGGTCTTGGGGTGCAATTCTTATCTGATTATACCCACTAAATCCATCCAAAAAAGAAAAGAACTTCTTTCCTACCAGACTGTCCAATACTTGATCAATGAAGGGTAAAGGAAAGTGGTCCTTTTGAGTAGCTTTGTTTAAAGCTCTATAGTCAACACATACTCTCCATTTCCCATTTTTCTTAGGGACAATTACTAATGGGGAAACCCATTCACTATCAGATATGGGGTAAATAAATCCTGCATTAAGCAATTTTTGAAGTTCTTCCTTAACAATTTCTCGTAAATTAGGGTTCATTCGTCTTTGGGGTTGACAAACAGGTCGGCATCCTTCTTTAATGTAAATTCGATGAGTACATAATTCAGAAGAAATACCTTTCATATCCATGTAATCCCATGCAAATGGCTCCTTATATTCATGCAATAACTTCATTAATTGTTGTGTTTCAGCATCTGTTAAATCAGGATTTATGTTTAATGTCTTGCCAGGTTCAATTTCAACTGTTATGCTTTTAGATGAGATTGTGGTTAAAGTCTGAGATGAATCTTCAGATTCAATCTTTTCTTGCACATCAGTTTCAAAAATTGCAGTTAATTGATTGTGTGTTTCGGAAATGACAGAAGAGGGTTCACAAATAAAATTATTAATTATCTCATCCTCTGTATTGTCTTTAAGAGTTAAAGCTTGCCCAATAGTTAAAATAGGCTGAACAACATTATCATCATAATCCATCCATACAGAATCTTCATTATTAACTACTGGTGTGGCATGGGGATAAAGAGTAAGCTGTTTTGTTTCATAACCATTGGAAATCGTCATTGAACCAGATCTGCAATTAATAAAAGCATCAGCTATGGCCAGCCATGGCCTTCCTAGAATTAAAGGGTGTCCCCCCAGCTTTGTTTTCGTCTGCAATACAACGAAATCAGCTGGGTATTTCCAGGATTCAACTGAAATAAGTAGATCCTCAACGACTCCTTCAGGTTTAATTGTAGAACGGTCAGCCAACTCTAAAATGGTGGGTGTATCTCTGATTGTGTTATTTAGCTGTAACAATTATGAAGTTTCAAGAGTCATTATATTAATTGCAGCACCTAAGTCTACCAGAACTCGGGGAATCATTGTTTTACCAATCTGAACTGTGACAGTAGGATGACCGGGATCACCATATTTCACAGGAGGGACTTTTCCGGACATTAATGCAGACAAGTCTCCCATCACATGTACTGTAAGGGGGTCCTTGGTTTTCCTACCAGGTTTCTTAACACAAATATCCCTTAATGTTCTGGCATAAATTGGTACATCTTTTAATGCTTGTAAAAGTGGAATTTTAATATACAAATTTTGCAATTCCCCTAGAAAGTTAAAAGCAGGTGTTTCAGCTGTTCTGGTTAAAACCAGATGCTCGGGGAATGGTGGTTCTGTTATTTCAACATTCTTGTTAGGAGGTGGTTGTGCTTCTTTATGTTTCTCAGTTTTGTTTTTATCCGAATCAGAAGGAGTTATGTCACCAATAATAGGTTCTACTATTTTTCCATATCTCAAATGAATATCATTACATTGCATAGTAGGAAATATAGACTGATTCTAAATATCAATAAATTGCACAACTTTATTATTGGGGTTAGGATTTGGTTGCACAGGTAGCTAGGGTCTCATTTGGTTGTTTGGTGGAGCATTTGATGGTAGAGGGAGTGGTTGATGGAATTGAGGCAATTGATTTGGGTACGAGAGTTGTTGACTTCTCCAATTTGAATTCCAAGGGTTGAAAGAAGATGGCTGCTGTGGAGGCCAAGGAGTCCACATTGAAGGATCAATAAAGGGAGGGTTTTGCATTTGCTGCATGGGTGGGAAATTCATTTGATTGAAGGGTGGGTATTGCATTTGGTTGAAAGGAGGGTAATTTGTTTGGCCAAAAGCAGAATAATTGTTCCAACGATTAAATGGCATACTAGAGTTCATACCTTGTCCTTTTGGTTGCCATTGTCTTCTTTGAGTTAGCAGATAAACTACTTCAGCGTCTTCCTCCGTTGGCTGCAATGCTGCTTTTATTCCTGGCAGAGATGGGCATTGTTGTGTCTCATGATCTTTCTCACAAATGGTGCAGATCGGTATTTTATCCATTGGGCATTCCCTTAGTGGTTGTTTGTCTCTGCACTTCGAGCAAAAGACAGCCAGAGTTGCTTCTGCTTCAACCTGCTTCTTCTTAACTTGCAAAGTGTCAATTTGTGAATCAAAAGAGCTTAACATCTCAGTTTTAAATTCTTCAAGTAAATTACCTATTTCGGCTCTTGTTGCTCCTCCATTGGCTGATTTCTGCACTCTTGAATAGGTGGAATCTCTTGTTCTGTTTCTTGTAGCTCCTCTAGAGCATCTCTTAGCAAGTTCACAGATCTCATCATATGATTCCTTAGATATATCTCCCTTGGAAAGCATGTTTAACATATTTAAACAATCATCCCTTAAGCCTCTAAGTAATATTGTTTTGCGAATTTCCTTACTTATGTCCGGATGATCAGATCTCTGTGTGTTGTACTACAGCCTTTCTATATAGTCCTCCAGACTCTCATCCGGCTTTTGTGCCATATTGAATAGTTCATCCTTCTTTTCTTTCGTCCGGCAGTAGTCTTGATATTTAAGCATAAATTTTTGTTTCATCCGCTCCCATGTTGTGATTACCTGACTTCCAAGGCTCATGAACCATCTTAAAGCATTCCCTTTTAAGGTGGCTGGAAACAGTTTCAACTTTTGAGCATTAGTAACATAGTCATAACTTCTGCATAATATATCAAATTCAAAAAGAAATTCATCCGGATCCTCGGAGGATAAACCATGAAAGTTAGGTAAAGCAGATAATGGAATATTTTCATTGTTCCTGCAGGGAGACCACTAATAGGAAATCCCAAGGTAGAGAGGGAATTTTCGTCCCTCCTTTCTCCTTCAGGATCTATACGTTCTCCACCAAAGAGACCATTATTGTTTCCTTACATTATTGGCTCTCCTACTGCACTTGCTCGATCGTTAATATCTTCTATTAGCTCTTCGATGTCTTCTACCGGTCGTCCAACGTTTTCTACTATTTCCTCAATGTATTCTGCTGATCTACTAACACTTTCCTCTGACTCTCCAGCACTGACTGCTGGTTCTTCTATATTTTCAGGACCCACGACTTCCTCTGTTTTGTAATCTGACTGGGTTGAGTGCTGAAGCTTTGATTTTCGAGAACTTAATCTCTATGATGATTCAGCCTTTGATACAATCTCGTCAATAAAAGTTTTTCGTCCTCCCCAGCCTTTGCCATCTATGGGGTTAGTTTTCTTCTGGTTTCCGTGTCCTCGCATACAATCTGCACATTTAGAATGAAAATATTAATGCTTTTGAAATCTATAATTACCTTCCCCGACAACGGCGCCAAAATGTTGGTCGCTTTAATTGCTTTCACAATTCAAGCTCCACATAAATTGTCAACCCGAGGAAGTCTTTTTATTTCAAAGATAATCACGCACTGGATATGCTCAATTTCAAAAGCAGAAGCAAGGTTGTAGTAAAAGAAGAACACACAATTATTAATCTCACCAATCTACTGATTCACACTCTACTTAATCAAAGCTGAAGTTAATTTAGTTATAGCAGAAATAATTTCTCTACTGCAGTTACAACCCAAGCAAAGGAAGATCAATCTGCAAAGAAAGAAAGAAATCAACCACAACAGGAACAAGACCCTATTCCTTAGTGAGGAACTTCAGCACCTGATGCCTGACACTTAATCACACTGTAAGAGAGGTAACCTCAAGAGAGCATGACCCTATTCCCATGAACAGGAACCTTCAGCACTTGTTCTCTTGCTTCTAATCACACTGCAGACAAAGGAAGATAATTAATGGGGGCAGGACCCTATTCCTTTATACAGGAATCTTCAGCACCTGCTTCCTAACATCATTCATTCATACAATCAATAGAAACAGGTCTCTCAACTTTAGAGTGAATGCATTCAATACATGCACTACTAAAGAAACAGAGTATTACTAAGCTGTGTAACTAGTGTCCAACAACAGAATTAAAGTAAAATGCAAGACACACAAAGAGTTAAACAATTTACAGGAATCAAGGGTGAATCTTGTGAGGATGGCAGTTCCTTTCCCTCTCACAAGATTCCTCGGGGGAAAGAACTAAATTGGAACGCTCAAAAGAAGAATTTATTCATCTATCAAAGTAATTGATACATTACAGACGGAGACTAGCTCCAGTTCTCACACAATGTCCTTCTCTTAGCTTACAACAACCGCCCCCTTCCAATGATGATGTCTCCTCTTTTTAAAGAGGAGACATCATTTACAATTTACATGAGAGTGAATCCATATTATCTCAAATCTTTTCTTTTTCCCAAAACAAGACTATTCTGTTCTTCATAAAAAGATATTGTTACAACAAAGACAACAAGAATGCTATCTTCAGGATGATCCAGGTAATCGTGTCTTCATACTGCTGCTACTATTCCACAAAAAGCTCTTCCAGAATCGCAAATTATGCCTGACGGAATTTGCGTGCTTGACGGCTGTTTCAGCAACTGAGTCAGCTGTTTTAGCAACGGCCGCATATACTTATCTGCGATCTTTGGACTTGTGTTAGCAACGATACACTTCAATTAATGATAAAATATAAGAGTATTATGGAATTAAATGTAAAACAGATTAAACATATAATAAAGAAGAGGTTTTTGTATACCTTGGGATAAAGTGGATGAAAATGATAATGGGATTCTTTTTAATCATGGTTATAAGGGTAAAGTGGTGTCAAAATATATAGCAAAAATGATACATAGTGGAGTCCTAACATAAGGATAGGGTTAAAATCATCAAGAGGTGGTGTAGGTGGTGGAAAAGTTGACGAAAAACCCTTTTTTGGTTTTTTTTATGTAGGGAAGAGTGGAATTTGAAGATTACTCTTGGCTAGATGGAGTGGATAATTGATGAAGGTGATATAGGTGGAATTATCTCAACTTTTCTTCGAGAAGACATGATATTTTGTCCCTTTTCTCCAAACAGATCTACCTCCTGTAGAATTTTGGGCTGCTATTGAAGCATTTTAGGCTTCTCCTGTAGCATTTCAGGTTTCTCCTGTAGCATTTCAGGCTGCTCCTATAGCATTTGAGGATAGACTTTTAGCACTTCAGAGATGAGGAAAAACATTATTCTATTCCTAGCCAAATGATGGAGAGAGGTAGGGAGGTGAGTGAAGAGGGTGAAAATGTAATGGATAGCTAGAAAAATGGAGGAATGAATATTTACAATCTATTCTGTATGCATCGTTTTGTTGACCATCTGTAGTCCTGCAAAAGTGAGATGGTAACAAAATAAGTGTAACTAATCCTTGTGTTTTTTCCTCTCTTTTTTTTCATACTTGCAGGTTTCCTTTGTAGAGGCTTTCAACCTGAATGCATACTTGAGGTGCCTCAAAGGATGTTTTCACTTACAGATATTTTTATTTTATTTTCTTTTTCATTTTCTTTTTCTTTTTCTTACTCTTGGGTTGCCTCAGAGATGTTTTCATCCCTAGAGTTGGCCTTATATGCCTCATGGAGGTTTTCACCTAGGACCTTTATTTCTTTTTCTCATTTTTTTTAGAAGTTGTGTGGATTGAGGACTGTGAGCCTCCCAATAATATTTAATTCTCTATTTATTGAACTGATAAATTCTTCCTTGGACAAAGGTATTTTATACAAATTCAACCTATAATCATTGACAAGTAGAGGAATCCCTTCCTCATCAACTGTTCTAATCTGGACAAACCCATTCTCATTAAATTTCTCTACTAGATAGGGACCCAACCATCTTGTCATTAAATTTCCTTTCAAATCCTTGAATCTAGAATCATACAATAGGTCCCAATATCCTTCTTGAAAAGTATTCTCTTTGGTGTGTTTATCATGCCAAATATTCGTTTGTAGCTAGATTAACTTAGTGTGTAGGAGAGATTACATCCTAAATTCATCTAGACCATTGAGCTAGAGGAGCCTCTCATCTTGTGCTATAGTGAGGTGCAAGTCTAACTAAGCTTCCATCCTTAAGGTGTTATATTTGAATTCAATAGATAGTAGGGCCTTCTTCCCATAGACTAGTTCAAATGGAGTGAATCTAGTGGTGGTATTCCAAGTGGTGTTGTAAGCCCAAGTGGGTTCCACAAGTTTATCTACCCAATATTTTTTGTTGCTGCTAACAACCTTGGTTAGAATTTTATCCAACACTTTGTTTGTGACCTCCACCTACCCATTTTCTCGTGGGTGATAAGAAATGGATGTCATGTGCTTGATGTGGTGCTGGTTCATGAGATATTCAATTATATTTGACATAAATTATGCTCCTCGATAGGTGACTAATACCATTGGAAAACAAAACTTGTAGAAGGTGTTCTCCCTCATAAATTAAACCACCTTTTACTCAGTTTCTTCCTTTACTTCCTTTGTTTCAGCCCATTTAGTCAATTGATCTGTGCACACAATGACATATTTCTTTTGTCCTAATGGGGATCAATAGGTCCAATGAAATCCATGCCCCACTTCTTAAATGGATCTAGAGTCACTTTAGTTTGTAAGGGAATTTCATCCTTGGGCCTGGGTTTACCCATCCTTTGGCACTGATCACACCTGGTGATGTACCTCCTTGCATCCTAATGTAAAGTGGGCCAATAATAACCTTATTGTAGAAATTTGAAGGCTGCCCTCTTAGCAGTAAAGTGGCCCCCACAAGGTCCATCATGGCATGCTAAGACGATGTCATAGACCTCCTCTTCTATCACGCATCTCCTCAAGATCTGATATGGTCCCAATATGAAAATATTCCCCCCCAATCCAAGTGAATGTGGCACTTTTACTGACAATATTGTTCTTCTCCTTAGAGGATAGATTAGGATGGAACCTCTCAGCAACCAAGTATTTGGCTATATGAGAAAACCAAGGAGAAAGCATAGAGATGGAAAATATATGTTCATCTAGAAGTTGATCATCCACCATTTCTTCCTTTTCTATAAGGAGGGTTAGTCTTAACAAGAAATCTACAACCACATTATTTTTCCCTGGTTTATAAATAATAGTAAAATCAAATTACTGCAATAATAACAACCATCTAATTATCCTAGCATTGACGTCATGTTTATTCATTAAATACTTAATGGTTGCACGATCAGTGTCAATAAAACTTGGATAACCAATGATATAATTCCTAAACTTGTACAAAGCATGTACCATTGCAAAGAGTTCATTTTCAGTGACAGTATAATTTAAATTAACTTTAGAAATGTTCTTACTAATGAAATAGATAGCATGAGGAAAACTGTCTACCACTTTTCCTAAGGTGGCCCCTACAACTTTGTCTCAGGCATCTATTTTTATATGGAAAGGTAGTGCCCATTTGGGAACCCTAAGGATGGGTGCATTGGTCAACGTTTCTTTTAGTACTTCAAAAGCTTCTTGACATTTGTTTGTCTAACTAAAATCTAAATCTTCAGCCAACAATAATATCTCTCACCTTAGCAATTCCACTGTTTGAATCTTATTATAAACACCTAGGTGAATCCACAGTCTATATCATTATTTGGTCATCTCGAATTTCAAGAGGCCTCATACTCTCTTTGATGCTAAACAATAGAAAACTTTCCCTACATTTGAACTTGAGATCACTCACCTAAAGCGGTTTTCAAAATTGTCATTATTGCATTCTTGTCCAACAAATTTTCCCCACTGGATTTTTCTTCTATTTCTAGTTATCCCAATCATGTCCCTACAGTTCATGAATGGTATACCTATTTGCCTACTTTCAATGGAAATATAGATAGAAGGTCAGACCACAACCTTAAGTATTTTCATGAATTCACGGAATAATTGGGTATTATTTTTGAAGACATGAAAATGAAATTGTTCATATATTCTTTAGAGGGATATGTTAGACTTTGGTACAAAACAATACCTTGTGGGAGTATATCTTCCTTGAAGAGTTTTCACATAGCATTCAATCATTTTTTCAAAATATTATGTCCATCGGATGCTTTGTTTGAAGAATTTTGTGGACATTTTAATGTGGAAAATATTTTTAAGGTTAATGATTTTGTTGAAGATGTTTGTTGGGCTCAACTCCAAGAAAACATATGCTTGCATCAACAATCACTAGCCAACAATCAAGAAAGGGAAGAAGGAGACATTATCAAGTTGAAAATAAGTCCACTAATATCTTATTCTGCCAAATTTGATGATTCTCCTTCTTACAATTTGTATGACTTTGATGGGATGTTGAGTAATGCAGGACTGCAACATTCCTAGTCATGGGAAGATGCAAAAAAAGTTGAGGCCCACTAGGAGGTCAAAAAGGAGGCTCCAGTTCACAATTCACATTCTTAAAATGAAGGAAAAGTTCAATAAGTTAGTATGGAAGTCGATAAAGATTCTCTAATCTATGATTTAGATGATTTAGAGGAGGAGGATATGGTTGTAGATTGTCAAAGGGATATGCTTACAAATAGGTGGGGAGAAGATTACCAACAACATACCCTTCAAGAGGAGCCCAAAGTTGAAGATCAAAGCAATTTTTATGGTTGCGTGTTGCAAAAATATTCCTACACGGAAATTTTTCAAGAGAGGGATGGAACCATAATTTTTTCTTGTCAGTTCTATGACCCAATAGCTGACTGCATGACAACATTCTTTGGTCAATAACAAATGTTGTTTTACGGGCATGTATCAAGTTTTTTGTTTGAATATTTTTCATGGTGCATGTTTATTTTGATTTTTAAATATCAATAGCATGGAGTCATTAGGTCTAGCACCCAAATGCTGACTTGGTATCATTGGAAGGTTGGCGTCACTTAGGTTAACTGAGCCCTATGCATAAGTATGAGTTGTATATAAATAAGCTCACTAGGTGAGCATTTAATTTTCAGTTGTTAGAATTTGTAGTTCTACATTTTAGCTTTTATGAGGAGGGGACTCCCAACAAATAAAGTTCTAGGTAGGTTTCCTAGTTTTACAGGTTCACTATATTTATTTGACTCCATGCCAAATGGTGAATGCTACTAGTCTATAGGTTCTCAGCACCTTGTCAGTAAGGCAATCTCCCCAATTGGAGCTAATGTTGTTACTTACTACAAAATTTATTTTTAGTTTTCCAAAGAGTAAATGAGAAGAGATGTTTACAGTCATTTTCCAAGTAGAAAAAGGAATCAAAGCCTGCATCAGACCCTCTCCATCGGAAATATCTTGAAACAAGCTTTCCAATAATACATGGAAATCCAAAAATGGACTCTTTGATCAAAAGATATGGTCTTATAAAGTTTCAAGGATTGAAGCCTTGGGAAGGCATATCAGAATCTCAGAGATTGCAATATTGGAGGTCCAAAGACATCATGCATATCTCTGATTGCACATCAGAGCATCAGGAATATTGACAATTGCAACATCAGAGCACAAGTCATATCGGCGATCGCATATCGAAGGTCAGGTATCAACGTATCGCAACATCAAAGGTTGGAAGAGATTGAAACAATGACAATAGGAGGATCAAAACTTTTGAAAGTGGAAACCTTAAAAAGTTGTGATATTGTTAAAAGTTCTAATAGCATTAAAATCTATCAGGGAGCACCAATAAGGATTAACAAAGGATTTCCTCGCAAAACCAAAGGTGGGCAGGCCCTTTAATATCTCCTTTATAAAGACACATGGCAACATATGATTGGTTTCGATAAACTGTAGTGGCATCTAATGTCAACATGACATGGCAGTACAGTAGGACACATGGCAGAAAATTTTTCATTTTGAGGGGCCTAAGGGGGAAATTTGGGTGACACATGTCACAATTCAAGAAGTACCACATGGAGTGATGACGTCATATCATAGGTTGGCATATCAGAGAATTAAAATTTCGCAACTCCAAAGTTATTTCCCCAATTAGAAACTGTCAATGAGAGGGATATGATATTTCGCTATCGTATGGTCAAGAGGAACTTAAAGAACCTCGGGGGCTAAGAGCTTAACAAAGGAAGAATGGCCCCTAGCAAGAGTCTAAATGCTATAGCACCTCAATTCTAAGTGATAGGTCACAATCCTCAGTCCCATGGAGGAAAATAGAAAGTGGCTAAACAAAAGGAGACAAGGGAATCAAAACTCGTTGTTTTCATAATTTATTTTAAGAAAAGGTTTCGATAAGTCAAATCTCTGATATAGCACTATGGAAATATTTCAAGGCATATTGGGCTCCAATAGCGTGAGGGAGAGAGGTAAGAGATGGATGAGTCTACAATTGTGATTCTGCGACACCACTAAGACCACCATAATTGATCACTCCCAGCTCTATAAAGTGGGAAGTTCAAGCGATTAAAAGGAAAATGAAAGGTGAATCGGTTGAGTAGCTAAAGAAGAGAATTATGGTAGAGACATGGCCTGATCATAGGCCATCATAGGAATGGCAGGGAGATATTTTCTTCAATCATCATTCAGTTTTCCTTTTGTCTTTTATTCTGTAATTTCTTCATTTTAGAGAAAGGAATCAAATCCAATTGTAAGGATTTGGGCAGTAGATCTTCACACACTGAGACAACTATTTGATCAGATAGCTAGAGCACGGATAAGATATTTTGTAACTACTTTCAAAGCTACCCTCTCCTTATAAAAGGAGAGAATAAAACTAAATAGGGGTTCCAGAATTCTACACCTAAGAGGCATGAATTTTGTGGTTTCACTTTGGTTCAATTTTCTTGTTCATGAGGTCCTTGCGGTGACACATTTTCTAAATGTAATGGAATGGTGATTTGGACTCCATTTTCAAGGATTAATGAAACTATTTTATTAATTCCAATCAGATAAATGCACATTATGTTTTCCCATTTGTATATCACTTCATGTATGTATTTCCTCCTTTAAAATAGTGTAATGAAGCTGCCAATATCACTCTCCTTATGGTTGCATGTTTTCTATTAAGTAGTAAAAAGTACCTGTGTTAACTACATATTTACTTGTGTTATTTATGTTGGCCTAGTGGGTCCTGACCCAGGTTTAGAGTTAGTTGTGTCAAAAAAATCCCTACACTACCATCCCTTTCAACATCAATCCACAGAGCGTAGACTAAAGTCTCACCCGAAGTAGTATCCGGGGATGCTAGAACCAAGTTTCCATACCAAGAGATCAGTGTGATGTCATTTTGTGCCCGAAATATGCCTTCGTGCAGATCGATAAGCCTTTACATATTATCGATGTAACTTCCTTTAATCAGCTTCTAAGCCTCCACGAAGGTCTACAACTGGCTTTATGGACCCCGAATAGGTAAATTAACTACTTACACACATCAAAGATTACTCTTAACCCATTATTTACTCATATCTACTTAAGTGTTTGATAACTTTAACGAACACCGACATAATCTTTGCATAAACCCTTAATGTCAATTATGTTCACATAACAATATAGATCTAGTAAAGTCGCGCATCAATACAACATTATTTCATAAACCTGTCATTCATCACAACATAAGTCGCATTCATACATAACTGAAGTAAATAGATAAAACATAGGAATTTTTGTAATAATCTTCCTTATTAATATTCAGTTGAGATTATAGACTAAAGACATCCCTGCAGACTCAGCTGTAGGGGTTTGCACACTCAGTGGCAGACTCAACTCTAGGCCTCTATGCACACAGTTGTAGAGCCTTTTTCCTCCTCTAAGACTTCTACAATCTTCCTTCTATTGACCCATTACAGTCGTCTTCATCCATATCCTCTTCTTAGACTCTCTAAGACACACCTATTTATACACTCCCATGGTCTACAGACCATGGATGGATGTTCAAAAAGCTAACCTAACTTACATAAAGAAGGGTAAAACTCTTTTTAACTCTTTAACTATCTACGCACTTAGCGACCACAATTTACGGAGACTTTACATATTTTTACATAAAACTTGGGATTTTGCCCCAAAATTGACCCTAGGGGACCCCATCCCAATAGGCCCCCAACACAAAGATCATGACTCGCCCTCAAGTCACTCGGCTGGCATGGAGGTTTTGTTGTTAAGATCTCCCAACTCCACTTGTACAACCAATACTTCAGTCGCGCTTTGCGTGGCTGCCTTCTTGATATATTCCACTAGTTACTCTATGGTTGGCCCTGCACTGTCCTACTTGCTCTTCTGCTATGTACGCTGCAAGTTCGCTAACTTTTCCTAAATATTGGTGAAGACTATGTAGACCTCATCCAACCAAGGCCCCAATCTAGCCTTAAGTACTACCTCTTTCTTCTGTGCTACTTCCACCTGTGCAAGCAGCTTCGTAGCCACCTATAGCTTGGCAAGGCATTGTGCTGTAGCAATGGTGCACACTGTCACCCTTACTTCATCATATTATTGTTGTAGATCATGAACCTCTGTATTTAATACCTTTAGGGTGGGATCTTCCTACATGATAGTCACTAATTCCATGGCTTATTCAAATAATGCGGTGCAGACCACCACCGCGACATCTACTGTCTCAACTCCATCCTTGACAGTGGCTTCTCATTGTTCCCTTACCTCTAGCGGGGTTGAAGAATGTGACTTAGCTCTATTATCCTCATTTTCAGCTCAAACTAAACTCTGGCCACCTCTTCCTTGGCATCCCGCATGCCCACAAAAAACTTTCTAATCTTTGCTTCCAATGGTACCTCCTCAGGGATATGCAATTCTGGCACTGTTCTGCATGCTTCTGCCACCGTGGCCACTACCTTTGGGCTTTGGACCTGAATTTTCTTCTGTGCTTCCAGAGCCTCCGTATCTTTGGTGAAAATTTGATACTTGTTCACCTAATACTCACTTAATACACTTAGTGTGCACTGCTCTAGTGCTCTTAGCTCTGCTGTCACACCTAACTACAGTGTGTGAACGTACTCATTAGGGAGCGCATCCAGGTTGAGGTTGACATTCTTTAGAGAACTTACAACAACCTTTTCATCAGCTACCTCTATGCTCAAGGATCCTTCTGGTAGCGCGACTACCCAAAGATCTAATGATCTGACCATCTTTGCTGCTTGACTAGTCTCGGGTGCTAAACTTGTTTGTGTGGCGCTTACCTGACCTACGCCCACCTGGATCCTACTCGTCTGAATCTGAAACTCACGTAGATCCTTCTGAATGGTACTTAGCACCTATTTTTGTTGTTTTTTGAACTACTAGAGAATTTCCACTTTGGTATCACGCACCTTATCTCCAATTTCGTCAATGTCACCTTCTATTAGAATGATTGGGTCTAACTATGGCTTGGTCACTTTGGACTTCTTCCAGGGCCCCTCCTTTTCTTATTCCTTGTACCGCTCCACCCGGAATGGTGTGCTCTATCCTACATATCCATCACCACCCTGCTCTGACTGCCCTCTTCCTTTGTCTAGGGTGAAGTGGACTTACCACTCAACTCAGAGTCGCACTCTTCTTGTTCAGTCTGCTACTTTGCAGCATGCTCCTTTTCCACTAGGTCCTTCTCCTTGGTCTCTTTTCTATGCTTTTAGGCCAACTACTAGACCTTCTTCTCGGTTTCTTCCTTCTTTTTCTTCTCCACAGATTTGTTGGATTCCATGGCTATATTGAATGGAGTATGCCAATATTTTGGCTAGTGCTTGATGGTTTCCAGGATGGCATCGTTTGTGACCAAGTAAGGTATCAAACCATTTTTGTTGTAGATCCTTTCGCACCCTGATATATATGCAGTGGAAATCTTCCTTAAACTCCACATACTCTACAAGCTTCTCAAACATTATTGGGGACAACTGTGGCTTCTAGTTGATGGTCATATGAATGCTCGTCTCCATCAACCCCCATAAAACATTGGTCTCTGTGACCCGCGCAACATCCTTTGTGGCCCAAAGGGAGGAAAATTGGGTAGCCTCTGGCAATCCTTTGTCCACATGATGAAATTTTCTATCCTTTGGTAGGTCCCAAGCCACTAGCACGATGGAGAGAAACAACCACGTATAGTGGAAGGTTTTTCTCTCATCCTACGCCTCACAACAATTTGCGAGGAACTCTCTACAGAGGTAGCGCATCAAATTGAACTACATGCCCTTTGTGCACTGTGCAATCAATGAAATTATGGGTGCCAGCACCTCATTTGCGTGGAATTTTCTCATGACCTTGCTGGCTAATATCTATGTAGCAACTTGTACCATGGGGTCAGTGATAGAGGTGATGGAGTACCCATGCGGCTTGTTCACTACCTTGAATTTTTCCTTCATCTTCTCGGTGACGTCGCGCTCACTCATCTTTTCGCCAGTGGCTAGATTCAACCCTGAGTGTGGAAATAACGTGATTCAATGGATCAACATATTAGTGATTAGGATTGGAGTGTTAAACCACAAACGTCCGTCGTGCACCAAGGTCAGAAATTGCTAGATAACAATGAGGTTGATGTTGGAGCAATGGTAGTGGGGCACCCACAACAGGTTTAGTAACCCCCAATGATTCACTCCATGAATCCACTCCAGAAGTTCCAATGCTAATGAGCCTCGTCATTAGGTAACTATATGGACCTTAATTCACCTCCTAGCTTATTCAAATAAACTCTTCTCACAATTTATTACATATTTTGATTGTATTTTGTTTAATGAGATGAGTCAAAATGAGATATTATGCCTGGTGGACTAATGTGCATTGAATGCAATTTTGTGAGAGAAAATCATGGACTTTTGGATAATTAAGGGCTGGAACTCGAATAGGACAAGGAGGAGAGGTTTTAGGAGGTAGATCCTCCATATTTATTGTTGGGAATGTCTTCCCCCAAGAGCTCATTTTGGGGTAGAAGGCCCAGATATTGTAATAAAGATGTAAAGTCTCTGCATTTTATGGTCACGGGACATGAAGAGGTCAAAGGGTTGTCCACCCTTGTTTTGTGAAGTATCATGTTGACTGTAAAGATCTACCCATGGTCTGTGGACCATGGGATTTATAAAAAGGGAGTCTGAGAAGAGTCTAAAAAGAGAGTGGAGATAAAAAGAAGGATGTTGGGTAAGAATTTCTAAGTGTTCTCGAGTCTTAGCGTACATAGAGGCTCAACAGATGAGTGCATAGAGGCCTAGGGTGGAAGTCTCCAACTGAGTGCACGGACTTGTACAACTATGTGCACATGGTAGATAGAGTCTATACTAAGCTTGAGATATCAATAAAGAGAATTATTCTACAATTGCTATGTATTTTGTCTCTGTTTAACGCTTTTGATTATATTATGTTACAATCTGGGTTTACATTATAATTCTTTGATGCACGAATGTATTTGATTATATTTGTTAATTGAAAGCAAGAAAGAGTAAAGGATTAAGCGAAGGTAACTATAAATGCATAGTAGATTAGGTAACACTTAAGATAACTTGGGAACTTATACAGTAACTCAATCATAGAGGCGCATAAGTTCCTAGACCTCAGGTTAGAGTTGCACTACGATCAGTTGAGTACCTTCACAAAGTTGTTGAAGGACAAGAGAGAAGGAACATCGATAAGCCCTAAAGGCTTATCGCCCTGCATGAAGGTAGGATTAGGTAGTGTAAGCCAACATCATGACCATCTTAGGGTGTGGAAACTTGATTCCTCCATCCCCTAATACTACTTCGAGTGAGACTTCGGTCTGCGCTCCATGGGCTGATGCTGAAAGGGCTAGTAGTGTAGGGATTTTCTTGGCTGACTAATGCTGAACTTGAGTCAAGGCCCATCAAGCCAACAAATGACCTTAATTCACCTCCTAGCTTAGTAAAATCACCTCTTCTCACAAATTATTAAATATTTTGATTGTATTTTGTTTAATGAGATGAGTCAAAGTGAGATATTATGCCTAGTGGACTAATGTGCATTGAATG
This sequence comes from Pinus taeda, assembly GCA_000404065.3. NCBI lineage: Eukaryota > Viridiplantae > Streptophyta > Pinopsida > Pinales > Pinaceae > Pinus > Pinus taeda. The sequence goes on from APFE030503666.1 coordinate 16,815, forward strand.
CAAGATTGTGAGAGAAAATCATTGATTTTTGGATAATTAAGGGCTGGAACTCGAATGAGACAAGGAGGAGAGGTTGTAGTAGTTAGATCCTCCTCATTTACTCCTCCCTCATTTGAATATTCCTCCATCAATTACACTACCTCAAAGTATAAGCAACCAACTCATGGAGATCAAAAGGTAGTTGAGCAAGTGACAACCAAAGAGCTACTTTATCTCAAGTTTGGGAGATGAGCCTCCCTATATTTAAGGAATTCATTGGAGACTTTAGTTGTATAAATAAAGAGGCCTAGAGCCTTATTAGGATTCAAATTTGTGCTGTAAAAACACTAGTCATTTTCGAGTTCAAGACTTGTGGAAGACATTGTTATGTAATTTTCTATTTTGATAATGACAATGAGCAATTCCTTGATCTAGTACTGAGTTAAATAGAGGGATGAAGCTCTTGGGTTAGGACCCAATGCTAGAAGCAAAGGATCCTCTTGTATTTGTATTCTTAGATTGATTTCACAGATTAATGGTTGAATTGTCTTTAGAATTATTTCACTATGAGTAGTGTAGATTTGATTAGTTTGCTTAATATTAGTTTTCTTCCATTTGTGCTTTACTTCAGAAGTAGTTTAGAAGAGATAAAGCAACATAAAAAATTTGTCAATAAGTGGTTTTTGCCTCACTCCTTACTTTAGGGATCATGATTTGAGGAAAGAACTCCTATGCAGTCCCAAAAAGATAGAATTCTAGTTTCTCATGGAATTTGGGTTTTCTGTACTTAGGCCAACATTTGATTAGTTTGTAACAGTAGGATTTAGTTATCATTTCTTCTACCTTCTGATGAGCCCCAAAAATGGATAATTATATGGGATCATTTAGCCTCCTAATTCGAATTAATCCACCATTCTAATTAGTTTATTGCATTTTTTATTATATTTATGCTAATAGAGTGAATTGGGTTAGTCATTATGTCAACAAGTCTAATGTGTTCTTTGTGTGGTGTTTTGGTCAATTTTGAGACAAAATCAAAGGTTTTAATGAGCACTTGGCAGCCAAATTCATGGAAGAACAAGGGAGAGGATTTATAGGAAGGTGTCCCCTTCATTTATGGGCCCTTACCTCGAATTCTCCACCATCATCTCGGAGTTCAAGGGCCACCAAATCAATTATCACAAGGGCAATCGAGCAAGGGCTAGTAAATTTGTTGTTAACTACAAGTTTTGGCAGCCGAGTTCCTAAAGTTTAGGAGGAATATTGTGGTCCTCAATTTGTATAAATAAGAAGGCTTAGGGCCTCATTTCAGTTAGTCACTTTGTAGGTAGAAGTTAGCGAGTTTGTAGTTTGGTTTTTAGTCATTTTTTAGGCAGTAGTTTAGCTCTGCATTTCAGCACATTTTCAAGTTTTCCTTGTGGACAGTTTTTGGAATGTAACTATTCTTTTGATAAATAAATATGAATCCAGCTTTGCACCAGCTCTAATCTCTCTTAATAGGCTGTAGCTCTTGGGGTTGGGCCCATCTCAAGTGCCCAGTACCTCCTTTGTTTACCTTTATGTGTTTCTGCTGCATTCTTAGAATAAAATCTGCTATTTAGATTTAAATCTTGTTTTGTTATTTAGATTGTGTTTGATGATTAAAAAGGCTTTTTATGTTCAGATTTATTTGATAGGTTAATAATATAGAATATCTTCATAAAAATGTCATCAATCACCTCTGATCTCACCTCTCCCTCAGTGGGATCGTGAGCTGGGACAAAGGTGACCTTGCTTCCACCAAAAACATTGTCTTTGCTCCACCATGCAATTATTAGTGTTAGATTTTCATGTGCCGAAGTTGATATCGGTTGTGTTGCATGCTTAGGTTCATGATTGCTCAGTTCATAGTTACTTCATATGATTTCACTGCAGATAGACTTTTGTTCATTTCCTTTGTTGTTATTTAGGTCAGATTAGGTCAAAGCAATTAGGTTCTTGATTTTCCAAGTCTTCATTTGTCAAATTCGAAAAATAACTTGCAGAGTGCCTGTAATACCTCTCCATCCACATGTACTCCATCAATCCCATCTGTTCCATCCTCCAACCTGGATTCTTGCCTCACGTTTTCCATTTGCTCACTTCACCCTAATTCTCATATTTTTGTGCAACATTGTTCTATCCCTCCTTGAACAACTCCAACCATCCTTGCCACTCCTCAACTCCATCCACCAAGCCCTGGACCTCCTTACACCCTTACCTCACCTCCATACCCCATCCTTCACCTTTTTCCCTCCATCAATCTTCCAAAATCCCATTTCTGAACATCCTGTAGAAAATTACAGACATCTTGTAAAAATTCTGGAACATCCTGTAGAACCCCTACAAACTTCCTATAGAAGCTCACGAAAGCGGTTTCTTGATAGCCAAACTCTTTGAAACTCTCTGGAAGGGTGCTAGGGACCCCTTAGGCCCTCTCTGAACCTTCCCAACCTCCTGCAATCATTTCCTCTCGCCGATCCACCTTTGCATAGTCAAAAACAGTGAAAGCACATGCATGATAATTCTGACAACTTATTCAAAAATACAAAAAGATGTTTTCTTCAGATAGAAGTAGCTTAGAAACATATATTTACCTTCTTAGAAGTAATTTCATCTCTTTTAGTAGCTTGCATCCTCTTTTTTGCATCAGTAGGGCTAGCTGGTAAAATTAGGGTTTACTACGGTTTGCGTTTTCTTTCAGCTTTTTAGTTTCCTTCTGCAAGTAGAATAGCTTCCTTTGAGTTAGCATTCATCCATCAGTTAAAAAAGCTTCTTCTCAGAGCTCATAGAAGTTGGCTTAAGCCCCTAGCGGACTTGTGCCAGCTGACCAAGTGACAGCTGCGACAGGAGCTAGTACTTGTGCATATAGCACCATCGCTTCCAAGTTTGTTACGAACTACCGGGTTGATAAAAGTAAAGAAGGGAGTCCCATGAGTTGCAGCATTATTTCTGCAATACTAGAGCTGACCACCTTCAGTCTTACATTATATCTCATCAATGTTCCATCTTATTCTACAAGTTCTCCTCATGAATAAAGTAGGCAACTAGCTCATGTAATTATGTTTTTCTTAGATAATTGAAATTCTTCTTGTTTACATGATTTTTGGGTAAATGTCAATGTTTGATGTAGTGAAGGTGTTTCAGAAGTACAGAGAGATTTCATATTTAGCAACCTCATTCCAACTTCATCCATCCATGATCATTCTTTGCTTTCACTAAAACCCTCACCAATTTCAACATTTCATAAAGAAACTTCTCCAAGCTTGTTGAACAAATCCAACCATCTCCCAACCTTGGTTTTGAGTTTTGAAGTGGTCCTAGGAACTCCCTTGCCTCATTCCATCCACCAAGCACCTTCCCTAAGCCTTCCATCACCTTCAATACCCCGCATTTTACTCTCAGTTTTATCCTATAGAAATATAGGGGATCCTGTAGGTTTTCAAGGCATCTTGTAGAACGCATTAGGACATCATGTAGGTTTTCCTGTAGTAGCTTGTTTTGAGGTTGAATTGAGGAGAAAGCCTCTAGGAAGCCAGAAAATGACTCTTACTGGTCTCCCCAACCTTCTAACCATTCACCATCATTCCTAAGCCACCTCCACATCACCAAAAAAGATTAGCTTTCATACTTTCACACCAAAAAGGAAAAAAAGAGAGATAGATTTATTTTAGTCATTTACATGCACAACAATAGAATGTCTGATGCTTTGAATTTGCATACTTAGTATAGTGGGATTGCTTACATGTTAGCTGAGCATTCTTTTGAAGCATAGCCTCTTAGAATATAGTTATAAAATGATGTGTTTTAGCATTTGATTTCAGTCATTTTCTTACTGCATTAGACAAGCTTTATCTTAGAGTAGATTTCTCTTCCCCTCATTGGTAATCAAGCTTCTTCTGAACCAATAGAAGTCTAGTTTGAAAAACCGTAGTGGTCTATCACCAACTTAGCAGTGACAATGAGCAGAACGATCACTTTTACTTGTGCATACATCACTGTCACCTCCAAGTTTATACGAACCCCAGGTTGGTAAAGTAAAGTTTGTAGCCCCGGGAGTGGCAACATTCTTTCTGAAATACTGGTGCTCATCACTTTTTTGTGTCGTTACTGGGGAGGCGTCTGAGTAATATGTGATTATTGCTTTCTTTCTTCCATTTCTTATCTTTAATATCTGCTATTAGTTTCATTTCTGCAAAAGTAATTTAGTTTTGTTTCTTTTCCATTTTGCATTCTTTTCTTTCCTTTCCATTCTACATGTGAGATTTCATTCAAGTAGATGGTTTTTATTCAGTCAATTAGTTTTCATTCAGTCTGCAATTATTTTCAAAGATTGAAAAAAACATAAAACAAAACAAAAACACTTCTTTCATGCCTCGTAGGAATAGCGATAACTTAGGGAATTTTTTTCCAAATACCCCCACTGCTTCAAACAGCCAACCTTCCCTCTTCTTTGGTGGCTGTGAATTGGAGGAACCCTTAGGAGAACAACTAGAGATATTTGAAGAGCCTACAAGGGGAGAAGAAGAAGAAGAACCCATTCCAACTGACCCAATGGATGAAAATAGAAATGACAGAGGAAATAGAGAAAGAGTTGACAATGCCTTCCCCATTAGGGAAAATAATGGGGATACCAAGATGAAGAATATAAGCCCCTTTTCCCTTCCTCATTTCCATGGCCTGACCTTAGACTATCCAAACACATTCTTGTTTGAGTTTGTTGTCATATGCAGAACCTATGATTACACCAATGATGAGCAGAAGTTGAAACTATTCCCATCCATTCTCAAGGATGCAACTTTGTGCTGGTTCATGGGTTTACCTCGGGATAGCATCACAACTTTGGCTTAGATGTAGCAAGCCTTCAACAACAAGTATCGAGACTACTGCAGGTCTAAATACACTAAAGAGGAAATTTTTAGGATGACCTTAGGCATGATGAATCCCTAGAGGATTATGAAGAAAGATTACATCTTAGCTACAAAAGGGCCAAGTGCACACTTGACCCTGAATCACTGAAGCTAGTCCTTCTTAGAGGGCTAAGGGAACATCTTCTAGATACCCTAAACTTGCTAGCAGGAGGGGACATCTACCATATACTCTATGAAGATATCAAGACTATTTTTAGAAACCATTATAGGGTAGCTAGGAAAAAGGGTAGGGGTAGTTAACATATGGTCAGTCCATCCTCTTCCAATACATCCATCAAGGGTGAAATTGGAAACATGTTGGAGGATTTCAAGAGTGAGATGCTACAAACCCTTGCCCTAGAGATGGACATTATGCACATTAAGAGAAAATAGGAGGAAGAAAAGAGAGCCTTAGCCATTTTCTTCCCTAGATGTACAAGGAGGTGTTAGGTTCCTATACGAATAGGAGTCATAATTTTGAATGACTAAGGTTAAGCCTTGTAATATTGTACATACCTTTTCTTTCTGTGAATTTTTTCCATATTATAAAAATTAAAAAATGTAAAGAGGGTATGTCCTAAAAGAAAAATTAAAGGACAAAAGAATAAGAGAAGGTCAAAAAAATGAAAGTATATGAACCCCAAAAACAAAGAGACCATGAAAGTGTGCAAGTCTAAATGCCACTACTATTTAATTTTATGCATAATAATGATTGTGTGCAACTTGTTATTCATGCCACAATCCATGGTAATCAAACTGTTTAATATTGGATATTCCATGCTTTGAATTTTATGTTTATAGTTTAGAGAATAAAATATGGCCAAACAGTTTAATCTTGGCAGATCATAGTTAGGTGGAGAAAATAAAAGGAACTCATAATATTAATCTGAGCCCTTGGATGATATACGGTTAGATATAGATAGATTACTTTTCAAAAGAAAATTAGATAGAATAAGGGTTTGCTAGCCTAAATTCACCCAAATAAATGAAGAAAACATGTTAGAGGTAAGAAATGGGTAAGTAGAAGAAAGGTTATTGAACTACCAAGTTAATTAGATCAAAGCACATGCATCATGCTCAGATACATATTTCAACATGTATGGCTAACTAAAGAAGCAAAGATAAAGGTTTACAAGTTCATGTGTTTAACTCCCCCTCATTCACTTTTTCCCTTTACTTACTATTTTCATATCAACAATTATGTTTTAGTACTTTTAAATCCTATAAGTCAAAGAGGCTCAAAGCATTTCTCTGACTTTTGGTGGGACCGGACCCTCGACTTAATGACTTATGGACACAAGTACTAAAATCCCCTTCATAAAATCATTTCCCCTTCATAAAATCCATTTCCCCTCATCACCCTAAGAAAATCCCTTTTCCTAAGGTTAAACAACATTTACCTAGGAAAAGTAATAACCCCCCCAATGTAAATCCCTTCCCACTCAAAAACCCACAAAAAGCCTTCTATCGTAAAGTATAAAGCTAAATGTGAAAACACATACCCATTACCCTTTTAACTTAGGAAAAAAAATTCCATCCAGTGCAATTCATATTAATTCCTAATTTTGTTATATAAATCCCAATATAACCCTTTTCCCATATATAACTAAATCCCTATGTAAAATACCCCAACCCTTAGTTTTAATAAAAACTATATGAATTACCCATATGCTGAAAAAACATATAAATTCCCCGTTAACCCCAAATAAACCCAAATTACTTCTTATTAAAAGCTTCGAGCCCCACTTAAGCCTCCGTACATTTCACCCATGCTTCTTCATCGACCTAACCACCATCCGATCATCCGCGCTCAAATCCAATGACGCGTAGTTGTATCAGCCTCACCCAACGATAGAAATCTTACCCAAAGAGTTAAACTCCCTCATTAAGCCTGACCTGATCCTTTTAAACCCATGATGAATTCCTAAATAAATCAATACCTTCGTGATTAAAACCCCTAGGCCCCGCCTCAACTCCCATTCATTTCCTCTGCACAGCTTCACCACCCAACTACCGTCAAATCACAATCACCCAAATCTAATGGACCACAACCATATCGGTCAAATTTGATAGCCTACCTTTACCCACCCAATAAGGTGGTTTTCCCTGACCCCCCAATGGCTACGTGTCAAGCTCTGACATGCACCAGGTGACCCCTCCTAAAAACCACCCATGCCATAAAAGCGGTGTGACGACCCTAAAACTGCCTCCCCACCAATCCAATAAACTGCCAGTTCTCTGTAAAAATGAATTTTGCACCATATTTGAAAATTTTCCTATTAAAGTCTTTAAACCTTAAAATCCTTGTTCGTGTGCCTTTCGCTCGTTTAATAGTGTAAACCCATAAAACCCTTCAACGCCACCCCAAACCTCTGTAACACCACTTAACCTCCCTTTATGTCCAAAACACTGCCATGACCCCTTCCCCTGGCATCCCTTTGCAAATGAAGCCATCAAGCACCCTTCTAGCAAACCAATATTTTCTTAATTATTATTCAATTTTACAGGTTATCAGCCGAAGCTAGAGCTTGGATAAACAATTATGATACTAGTTGCAGAATCTGTTTATTCCAAGACTTGACCAGAAACCTCTTAAATCCGATATTAAGAAGAAGAAGAACATCATACAAAGAACAAAATATGAAGACAAATACACACAGAGCCGAGAAGGAAACACTTATATAGAGCATGAACAATCAAAACAATGGAACCAAACCGAAGATGTAGTTAGAAGAAAAATAAATAAAACATACTGAGACTTGATCAATATCCACTTCCCAATATTGATACACATAAAAACAAAGGAATTTACAATTGAAAAACACAGTAAAATGTTAAATTGCACAGTAAAAGGGAAGAAATATAAAGGATAAAGACAAGTCATCAAAGAGAATGAGTATCAGAGTCAGAGAGTATCAAATGAAAGAAAAAAATAACTAAAGCCTCCAGCGTAATGACTTAAATAGCAAAGAGCATGAAGAGCTAAAAAAAAACCATAAAAGCTATAAATACCACAATAAAAGGGACAACATGAAAGTAATTCATTAGCTACCTCTATCTTCATGCGAGGAGATATTTGTATTTCCTAGATCAAATATCAAGTCAGTTTGAGATATATGTAATAAAACCTTAGTATAAATACTTCACAATTCGAAGTATGTAGGTTGGATTCTTAGAAATTTCTATAGATTTCTTGATTGAAAGACTGTAAATCCATTGGAGCATTGCCTGAGCCAGCAAGCTAGATTGATAAATAAAGACTAGATATTTCAAAGGATTCATGTGCAGAGGGAAGTGTAGATAAGTATTTTCTCATGCTTTTGTTATCTCTTAAAGTTTTTTTCCATATTTTTTATCTAAATCTGAATGCCATAACTAGAGTATTGTATCAGAATTTGTTTAATTACACTCTGTTATAACAGTTAGTCAAATACATGTTTCCTACTGATAATCTAAGTTAAGGAATTCTTAATTTCTCCTTAGTTTAGGTTATTTCATTATGATCTATAGCAAAGGATTCTTAATTTCCCTTTGTTTCTGGTTACCCTTTGTTCCTCGTTTCAATCTCGATATGAGAATTCTTAATTGCTCTCTAACCCTCGTTAAAACATTTCCATCCCTCTGGCCTAAAGACCTGCACTCTACTCTGCTATATTGCCCTTTGAACATTCTCTTTAGTGAGTTGATCCAGTTTTACTGCCCTTCTTATGACTCCATATGCCCAATGGTCTAGAGACATCATTTTATCCATCTATTTCAAGGATTCCACCACCCAATCTTCAATACAAATCAAAAACCCCTTGAACTTTTCATAACTAGCCTAAAATCCCATCAAACAAAACTAAATCATATAGAGAGAGCCCTCTCTGAGCATCAGGAAGTCTAGGTCTTGATCTCCAAAAGTGGTTAGTGGTTACCTCGGTGATCTCCTTCTTTAACCTTGGGAAATTACTGGGTGATAACATAGTGGTGACTCCACTGGGGAGAACTAACATTTTCTTCAGAAATATTTTATAGGTTTAGATCTAATATATGATGGTGGATAGTGATCAGAGACACAAAGGTTAAAATCATCCACCTAGCAACTCCAAATCAATTCCATAATCAAGACTCCATTGGAGGAATGAACCTGAAAGAACTTTATGAAAAGATCAAGCTTTTAACTTGGATTGTTATCCAAGACATTATGTTCTTTCTCATCAATAAATTTTTCAATATATATTGTATTCTAGAGAAGATTTTAGATTAATTTTTTATTATTTCCCTTTGAAAATTGTAGATATAAAGTCTCCTTACACATTTGAGAAGCATTCTTCTAACTCTTATGAAGATCATTTACCAATTGAGGAGCATCAAGCAATCAAGACTAATCATACAATCTCTGTACATATTCATGTACCTTATAAAGTTCCTGATAGATATAAGCCACTCAACTTACCTCCTGCACTCCATGCTTTCCCTAACAATTATCACAAGTATCTCCCTAGGTTTGATGGAGAGAATGGTATCACTGTGAAAAAACATATTCAAGGTTTTGATAACTATCTAGAGTTATTTGAAATTGACAAAGATGATGTTATTATTGGGCATTTTTCTATTTCTTTACAAAGTAGAGTAAAGAGTTGGTTCAAGAATTTACCTATTGCAAGCATCTCAAATTTCCAACAATTTGTCAAATTTTTCCTTGATAGAAAGATAATCAAAGTCAATCTTCTTGTGATCATAGAAGAATATAATCAGTTAAAAAGATGGCCAAATGAAACAATGCAATAGTTTTCAAACAAAATTAATCAAGACTATTATTCAATGCCATCAATATAAGACCTCCCCATGATTTAGCTCTTTTGCATTACCTAAGAGCATTTGATCCAGAGATAGAATTTCAGCTAAGAGAAAGAAACCCCTCAACACTGGAAAAGATGCATAACATTGCAGTGGATGTAGAAGTTTATCTGCAAATTAGAAAAGAAAAGTTGAAAGCAGAAGCAAAGGAAAACAACATTGCAGAGGAAAAACTTGACATTTTGATGAAGGAAGAAAGAGGAGAGGATGCAGAAGATCACCATGAGAGATATTTTTTTTGCTCAAAATCACCATGATGCATTTATTTCACAAAAGGAAGAGGTTGACAGCCATGAACAAATTCCTGCTAATTCCAACTACCATAGCTCAGAAGATAGATTCATAGAGAAATATGTGGAGGAGAAATCTCCTGATCTTATGTGTATGTTTGATGACATTAATTATTTTGATGATTTTCCTAAATATGATCAGTGTGATGATAATCATGTTCTCCAAGTCCAAACTAACTTTACATAGAAATCAGAAACTAATATGGGGAATAAGGAAATTCAATTTCAACAACTTGAAAATAGTGATCATCTAACCCATGTCAACTATGAAAGTGAGGAAGAAAGTGCAGGAAATTTGGAAATAAGTGGAGCTTCTTTGCCTCTTTGTTTTGAATCATTTCTGTTTTTAAAGGAAATGTGGCATAAAATCTCTAAAGAAAAGGATGAGCAGCTTGTAGAAACCTATGAAGTTCCATTCAAACCTATATGTAATAAGTTGTAGCAATCCTTTCAAGTTGTTTATAATCTAGTAGCTGATAGGTTGGGTAATAAATGCAATCAGAAATTTTCTCCATTAACTGGCTATGAGAGTCAAAATCAAGATGATAAAGGTTTTACTAGACAAACATTTCAATCAGTAGAAGTATTATCACCAAGCTCATCTGAGAGTCTGCAGGGTGTTAAAGATAAAAGTGACGTTTCAGTTTCATGGCATGGAGGCCATCCAGAACAATTGTGCAGTTGCTTGAATGAGTTGAACAATAGCGTATATATTTTGGAAGATCCTTTTGTACAATTTTTAGAGTCTACAAAAGAAAGCAAGTATTTCGTTATCTTTTCATTGGTTGAAAAGGTTATATTTGGCTTGAGAACCTCAATTTTAATCACAAACAAGCCCAAGCAACAAAATTCACCAATGCAAATGATGCTTGAATGGTTGCATTGTTTGTTTCATTTTACCTAACCAGTAGTTAGAAAGTTGATTAGAGTAAGTAAGTAAGATTTCAGTTTGCAGAAAAGGGTGTATTTTTAGTTTAAAAGTCTTAGTCACAAATATTATACAACAGAGCATATAGATGTTTGGGATTGGCCCAATGGATCAGGCTACTAGTCAACAGTGTTCTTGACATCCCACAAAGAGATGCCATCCCCAAGTGGAGCCACTATTAGGTTCTTATACCAATAGGAGTCATAATTTTGATTGACTAAGGTTAAGCCTTGTAATATTGTACATACGTTTGCTTTCTGCAAATGTTTTCCATATTATAAAAATTAAAAAATGTAAAGAGGATATGTCCTAAAAGAAAAATCAAAGTTCAAAAGAATAAGAGAAGGTCAAAAAAATGAAAGTATATGAACCCCAAAAACAAAGAGACCATGAAAGTGTGCAATTCTAAATGCCACTACTACTTAATTTTATGCATAATAATAATTGTATGCAACTTGTTATTCATGCCACAATCCATGGTAATCAAACTCTTTAATCTTGGTTATTCCATTCTTTGAATTTTATGTTTAAAAGATTAGAGAATAAAATCTAACCAAACAATTTAATCTTAGCAGATCATAGTTAGGTAGAGAAAATAAAAGGAGCTCATAAGCTAAATCTGATCCCTTGGATGATATAAGGTTAGAAATAGATAGATTACTTTTCAAAAGAGAACTAGATAGAATAAGGGTTTGCTAGCCTAAATGCACCCAAAGAAATGAAGAAAACATGTTAGAGGTAAGAAATGGGTAAGTAGAAGAAAGGTTGTTGAACTACAAAGTTAATTAGATCAAAGCACATCCATCATGCTCAGATACATCTTTCAACCTGTATGGCTAACTAAAGAATAAAAGACAAAGATTTACAAGTTCATGTGATTAACTCCCCCTCATTCACTTTTCCCCTTTACTTACTAATTTCATATCAACAATTATGTTCTAGTACTTTTAAATCCTACAAATCAAAGAGGCTCAGAGCATCTATCTGACTTTTGGTGGGACCGGACCCTCGACTTAATGACTTATCGACACAAGTGCTAAAATCCCCTTCATAAAACCATTTCCCCTTCATAAAATCCATTTCCCCTCATCACCCTAACAAAATCCCTTTTCCTAAGGTTAAACACCATTTACCTAGGAAAAGTAATAAGCCCCCCATGTATATCCCTTTTCACTGAAAAACCCACAAAAATCCTTCTATCCTAAAGTATAAAGCTAAATATGAAAACGCATGCTTTTTCCCCTTTTAACTTAGGAAAACCCCTACCGCCCATCGCAATTCATATTAATTCCTAATTTTATTGTATAAATCCCAATATAACCCTTTTCCCATATATAACTAAATCCCTATGTAAAATACCCCAACCCTTAGTTTTAATAAAAACTATATGAATTACCCATATCCTGGCAAAACATATAAATTCCCCATTAACCCCAAATAAACCCAAATTACTTCTGAGTAAAAGCTTCGGGCCCCCCTTAAGCCTCCGTACATTTCACCCATGCTTCTTCATCGACCCAACCACCATCTGATCATCCATGTTCAAATCTAAAGACGTGCAGCCGTATCGGCCTCACCCAACGCCCGAACATTTACCCAAAGAGTTAAACTCCCTCATTAAGCCTGGTCCTATCCTTTTAAACCCATTATTAATTCCTAAATAAATCAACATTACCGTGATTAAAACCCCTCGACACCTCCCCTCAACTCCCATTCATTTCCTTTGTGCAACTTCACCGGTCGACTACCGTCAGATTGAAATCACCCAAATCTAATGGACCACAACCATATCAGTTGAACCTGATATCCTACCTTTACCCACCCGATAAGGCGATTTTCCCCGACCCCCCGATGGCTATGTGTTAAGCTCTGACATACATCGGGTAACCCCTCCTAAAAACTGCCCAAGCCACAAAAATGGTGCGATGACCCTTAAAATTGCCTCCCCTCCGATCCGATATACTGCCAGTTCTCTGTAAAAATGAATTTCACGCCATATTTGAAAATTTTCCTGTTAAAGACTTTAAACTTGCAAAACTTTGTTTGTGAGCCTTTCGCCCGTTTAACAGTGTAAACCCATAAAACCCTTTGGCGCCACCCCAAACCTCTGTAACACCACTTAACCTCTCTTTATGTCCAAAACACTACCATGACCCCTTCCCCTAGCATCCCTTTGCAAATGAAGCTATCAAGCACCCTTCTAGTAGACCAATATTTTCTTAATTATTATTGAATTTTACAGGTTATCAGCCAAAACCAGAGCTTAGATAAATAGTTCTGATACTAGTCGCAGAATCTGTTTACTCCAAGACTCGACTAGAAACTTGTGAAAAGCTGATATTAAGAAGAAGAAGACCATCATACAAAGAACAAAAGATGAAGACAACTACACACAAATTCAAGAAGGAAACACTCATACAGAGCATGAACAGTCAAAACAATGGAACCAGACCAAAGATGCAGTTAGAAGACAAATAAATAAAACATACTGAGACTTGATCAATATCCACTTCCCGATACTAATACACATAAAAAAAAGGGAGTTTGATGTTGAAAAACACAGTAAAAGGTTAAATTTCACAGTAAAAGTGAAAACACATAAAGGATAAAGACAGGTCATCAGAGAGAATGAGTATCAGAGTCAAAGAGTATCAAATGAAACAAAAAAGTAACTAAAGCCTCTAGCATAATGATTTAAACAACAAAGAGCATAAAGAGCTAAAAACAAACCATAAAATCTAGCAATACCACAGTAAAAGGGATAGCATGAAAGCAGTTCATTAGCTGCCTCTATCTTCCTGGGAGGAGATATTTGTATTTCCTAGATTAAATCTCAAGTTAGTTTGAGATATTGGTAATAAAACCTTAGTATAAATACTTCACAATTTGAAGTATGTAAGGTGGATTCTTAGACATTTCTATAGATTTCTTGATTGAAAGACTGAAAAGCCATTGGAGCATTGACTAAGCTAGCAAGCTGGATTGATGAATAAAGACTAGATATTTCAAAGGATTCATGTGTACAGCGAAGTGTAGAAAGGTATTTTCTCACATTGTTGTTATCTCTTAAATTTTTCTCCATATTGTTTATCTAAATCTGAATGCCATAACTGGAGTATTGTATCAGAATTTTCAAAGAGTTAAACTCCCTCATTAAGCCTGGTCCTATCCTTTTAAACCCATGATTAATTCCTAAATAAATCAACATTACCGTGATTAAAACCCCTCGACACCCCCCCTCAACTCCCATTCATTTCCTTTGTGCAACTTCACCGCTCGACTACCGTCAGATTGAAATCACCCAAATCTAATGGACCACAGCCATATCAGTTGAACCTAATAGCCTACCTTTACCCACCCGATAAGGCGATTTTCCCCAACCCCCCGATGGCTATGTGTCAAGCTCTGACATACATCGGGTAACCCCTCCTAAAAACTGCCCAAGCCACAAAAATGGTGCGATGACCCTTAAAACTGCCTCCCCGCCGATCCAATATATTGCCAGTTCTCTGTAAAAATGAATTTCACGCCATATTTGAAAATTTTCCCATTAAAGACTTTAAACTTGCAAAACTTTGTTTGTGAGCCTTTCGCCCGTTTAACAGTGTAAACCCATAAAACCCTTTGGCGCCACCCCAAACCTCTGTAACACCACTTAACCTCTCTTTATGTCCAAAACACTACCATGACCCCTTCCCCTAGCATCCCTTTGCAAATGAAGCTATGAAGCACCCTTCTAGTTGACCAATATTTTCTTAATTATTATTGAATTTTACAGGTTATCAGCCAAAGCCAGAGCTTGGATAAATAGTTCTGATACTAGTCGCAGAATCTGTTTACTCCAAGACTCGACTAGAAACTTGTTAAAAGCCGATATTAAGAAGAAGAAGACCATCATACAAAGAACAGAAGATGAAGACAACTACACACAAAGCCAAGAAGGAAACACTTATACAAAGCATGAACAGTCAAAACAATGGAACCAGACCAAAGATGCAGTTAGAAGACAAATAAATAAAACATACTGAGACTTGACCAATATCCACTTCCCGATACTAATACACATAAAAAAAAGGAGTTTGCTATTGAAAAACACAGTAAAAGGTTAAATTGCACAGTAAAAGTGAAGACACATAAAGGATAAAGACAGGTCATCAGAGAGAACGAGTATCAGAGTCAACGAGTATCAGATGAAACAAAAAAGTAACTAAAGTCTCTAGCATAATGATTTAAACAACAAAGAGCATATAGAGCTAAAAAAAACCATAAATCTAGCAATACCACAATAAAAGGGATAGCATGAAAGCAGTTCATTAGCTGCCTCTATCTTCCTGCGAGGAGATATTTGTATTTCCTAGATTAAATCTCAAGTTAGTTTGAGATATTTGTAATAAAACCTTAGTATAAATACTTCAGAATTTGAAGTATGTAGGGTGGATTCTTAGACATTTCTATAGATTTCTTGATTGAAATACTGTAAAGCCATTGGAGCATTGACTAAGCTAGCAAGCTGGATTGATGAATAAAGACTAGATATTTCAAAGGATTCATGTGTAGAGCGAAGTGTAGAAAAGTATTTTCTTACGTTTTTGTTATCTCTTAAAGTTTTCTCCATATTGTTTATCTAAATCTGAATGCCATAACTGGAGTATTGTATCAGAATTTGTTTAATTACACTCTGTTATAACAGTTAGGCAAATACGTTTTCTACTGATAATCTAAGTTAAGGAATTCTTAATTACTCCTTAGTTTAGGTCGTTTCTTTATGATCTATAGAAAAGGATTGTTAATTGCCCTTTATTTTTGATTACCCTTTGTTCCTCATTTCAATCCCGATCTAAGAATACTTAATTGCTCTCTCACCCTTATTAAAACCTTTCCATCCCTCTAGCTTAAAGACCTACACTCTACTCTGTTATCTTGCCCTTTGAACATTCCCTTTAGTGATTTGATCTAGTTATTTTTCCCTTCTTTTGACTCCATATGCCCAATGGTCTAGAGACATCATTCTATCCATCCATTTCAAGGATTCCACCACCTAATCTTTAATACAAATAAAAACCCCATTTAAGTTTTCATAACTAGTTCAAAATCCCATCAAACAAAGCCACTGTCGATGTCTGCATTAGTTGTAACGCTGGAAAAATGACCATAAAAAATGGGCATATGTCCAAGTAGTTAGTCCTATGCCCTCCTACTCAACCATCTCTAGAACATGACTTACCTTTATGGCTGGAGGAGGATGAAGAAGGTGAATTTTATTCAACCCAACTCTATACCTTAGAAACAACCATGGGGGGAGGACAATCAGATGAAGCTGATTTGATTGAACACATACTCCAAAGTCCAACTCCTAGTACATTGTCCTTAGAAGAAGTAGTAAAGGAAACCGAGAACAACCATCAGATTGATCTATGCTTAGTTGATTCAAACCCTACCCCTGTCAAAACCATAGAATTCATCCCAGAGAAAACTTTGAAAATCAACCCATCTCTTTTTGTTGACCAGGAAGAAAGTTGTGCAACATGTCAAAGGAACATCTGGATGACTTTGCTTAGAGTTACAAAGAAATGGAGGGAGTGAAACCCTCATTGTGTACTCACCAAATTTATGTCAAAGAAGGTTGTAAACTAGTCCGATAACCCCAAAGGAGAATGAATCCCACTCTCAAGGATATAGTTAAAGAAGAACTGTAAAAACTGCTAGATGCAGGATTCATTTACCCTATCTCAGATAGTGAGTGGGTCTCTCCTTTGGTGTTGGCTCCAAAGAAAAATGGGAAGTGGAGGATTTGTGTTGATTACATAGAGTTAAATAAAGCCACAAAGAAGGACCATTTCCCTCTACCTTTCATTGACCAAGTGTTAGATGGCCTCGCAGGGAAATATTTTTTCTCTTTCCTAGATGGGTTCAGTGGGTACAGTCAAATCCAGATCAGCCTGGAAGACCAGGATAAAAACACCTTCACCTATCCTTGGTGTACTTTTTCCTATAGGGTCATTCCTTTTTGCCTATGCAATGCCCTTGCCACTTTCTAGAGAGAAGTCTTGAGTATCTTTGCCGAGCTAGTCCATGATGCAATAGAGATTTATATGGATAATTTTACACCCTATGGGTATGATTTCTAGGAGGCTCTGTCCAACTAAGGTAAGGTGTTGAACAAATGCATTCAAATGAACCTATCCCTCAGTCTCGAAAAATGTGAGTTCTTGATGACTGCAGGGACTGTGCTAGATCGTTCAATATCCCAGCAAGGACTGTAGGTGGACCCAAACAAAATAGCCATCATCAAAAGGGTCCCACCTCTGAAAAGCAGAGACATTTCAAAAGTTTTCTAGGTTTAACTGGATACTATCAGAGGTTTATAAAAGACTTCAACAAGTTAGCTTCTCCTTTATTTGGGTTGTTGGCCAAAGACTTTGATTTTGTATGGTTAAAAAGATATCAAGAGGCCCTAGACACCCTTAAGGACAAGTTGACCACTGCTCCTATTCTCTGAGGCCCAAATTGGGCCCTTCCTTTTCATATGCATGCTGATGCCTCACACAAAGCCATAGGAGCAACTGTAGGCTAGATAGATGACAAATTGCCTTATGCCATTTACTTTATCAGTAAGAATCTGTCAAAGGCCGAACGTACTACACAGTGACCTAGAAGGAGCTCATGGTTGTTGTGCATTCATTGAAAAAATTTAGGCATTACATTACAGGTTATCAAACATGTGTACATACTGACCATGTTGTAGTCAAATATTTTATGAATAAACCTAATGTGAATGCCCAGATTATTACATGGTTACTTTTATTACAACAGTTTGATCTAACTATTGTTGATAAGCTTGACAATGAAAATGTTGTTGTAGATTTTTTGTCAAGATTAACTTTGCGTGCAAGGGAGGAAGGAATGATTGATGATCCCTAAGCCACTTGTGACATCACCAAAAGAGATTAGCTTTCATACTTTCACACAAAAAAGGACAAAAAGAGACACAGATTTATTTTAGTCATTTACATGCACAACAGTAGAATGTTTGATGCTTTGAATTTGCATGATTAGTATAGTGGGATTGCATTCATGTTAGCCCAACATTATTTTGAAGCGTAGC
This sequence comes from Pinus taeda, assembly GCA_000404065.3. NCBI lineage: Eukaryota > Viridiplantae > Streptophyta > Pinopsida > Pinales > Pinaceae > Pinus > Pinus taeda. Next base: position 34,887 of record APFE030503666.1, read on the forward strand.
CTCTTATCAGATAGTTAGAAAATGGTGTGTTTTAGCATTTGATTTCAGTCTTTTACCTTACTACACTAGTCAAGCTTTCTCTTAGAGTAAATATCTCTTCCCCTCATTGGTAATCAAGCTTCTTCTAAACCCATAGAGTTCTGGTTTGAGAAACCTTAGTGGTCTATCACCCGCTTAGAAGTGACAATGAGAAGACCCATTACATTTAATTGTGTATACAACACTATCATATCCAAGTTTGTATGAACCTCGGGTTGATAAAGTAAAGATGGTAGCCCTAGGAGTGGCAGCATTCTTCTTGTAATATTGGTGCTCATCAAACGTAGTGACACCATATTCCTTGTAATATACTATTTTCATATAGTTTTCTATTATGAGGTGGGGGAACCTCTCATGGCCTACTAAATCCCAGTCTTCGAGATTTAGATGGGGAATCTGTGCCAAGTGAAAACCTTCAAAGGTGATTCCCTACGATAGCAGTGGCATGTTTAGGAGGAATTTTCTAGCATCTAGGTCCTTAGGGACCTTCACTTTTACTTACACAGAGGGATATACTTCAACAACTTGGAGATAGGATCCATTCCCTTGGCATCTATATCCTCCTTGCCCTCTTTGGTCTCCAAATCCACCACTTTCCCCTTATCCTTCACCAAGTATTTCTCTTTCTTTTTGGCCTGGGTAGCAGCATGCTTCCTCGACAACTTGTACAATAGCATTGGCTTCTTCTTCTTATCTTTATTGGGCTTGGGACTTCTTGCACCAGTGTAGGTTTCGGCCTAGGTAACCTCGGCACCATAGGCACAGCGGCGGAAGCCTCCATGCTCACAACCTTTAGAGCATCTCCCTCAGAAGCGACATCCCCAATAGTACTCATAGTTTCAGTAAGGCTTGGTCCTAACATCTTTTCTAGGATGAATATCTAATTTACCTCTGATAACTTGGAAAATGCAGGGCTCACAACTAAATCCTCCTAATACAAGCAATTCATCAACAATTGATAGAACAACGCAAAAATTCTAAGGACACAAATTTTTCTTTGCTAGACGGCCACACATAATTTATAGGTGAATTTGAATTCAAATTCAACTGTTCCCCCAAAATCTGTCCATAAATGCTGATTTGGCAGAAGATCTTCAAATATTTTAGTCTTAAATGCCTTAATTTCCACCCCCCCGCTCCTCTTAACTGTCTCCTTGCAGTAAAATCATGAATAATGACTGTAATGGTCATTTTCTTGTTGTGCTATGCGATACCTCCCTCTAGCTTAACTCCCTTCATGCCTCTTCTGGTACTGTGACACCACCCATTTTGGTGTAGCCCCCTTATCATGTAATTTCACCAACCGGGTAGTGTAGTTTAAAATCCTACACTTCCTTGCAGCTACCTGGAGTGCTAAGACTATGCTACCATCATGTAGTCATTGGGCCATATCCCCCATGTATGGCTTCAATCAACTTCCATTTACCCTTCCTGGAAATGGATCTCCATTCAACTTCGCGAGCTGAACTGCTCCACCATCTGTAATTTCTTTGATGACATATGGTCCCAGCCAGTGCATCTGAAACTTCCCTAGAAATTTTGAAAACTTACTATCATATAATAAAACCAAATCATTTACCTTGAAAGTGCATAGTTTGATGTGCCGATCGTGCCAAGTTTTTTCACATTCCTTTTGAACTTGTTGATGGAATCCATTGAGAAATCTATCTTCCTCGTGATCTATTAGCTGTGCGAGCCATTATTCTAAAGCTCCGTGATCCACCATTCCTATGAAAGCCTCTATGCATAGACTAAGCACAATTTACTCCATAGGCATCACATCTTCTATGCCATAGACCAACCTAAAAGGTGTCTGACTAGTAAGCTTTTTACAAGTAGTTTTGTAAGCCCATAACACTACCAGTATGTGCACATCCCAATCATTCCACTTCATGTTCCAAACCTTTGTTAGTGCATTCTCCAATATCTTATTAAAATCCTTAGCCATTCCATTGGCCTGAGGATGATACATCGTACTCTTCTGATGGTAAAATTAGAACTCCTCCGTCAGCACACTGATCGTTTCATTAAGAAAATGCGTACTGCGGTCACTCATCAAAACCTTCAGGCAATCGAACCTGGTCAGCATGTATTCAAACAAAAACTTTACTATTATTTCCCCTATAATGTCTTTCATAGGCTTCTCCTCCTCCCATCTGGTCAAATAATCTATCGTGGTGATGATTTAACGCACACCATTTTTCTTACGTGGGGGTTGAATTGGTCCTACAAAATGAATTGCCCATTTCTCAAATGGCTACAATGACACCCGCGGAATGTTACACAACATTTTATCTCTGTCCTTGTACTCCCCGTTCCTTGATCCTAGAGGACCTCTACAGTGGATCCCACGTGCTTTTCCTTCATGAAGAAACTCCCATTGTGTACCTCTTCATGAGAAGATCAATTCCCTTTTGCACCTTTACAAGACCAGTGCTAATGACCTTTGTCTCCCCCGTGCCGATGTGTAAAGATTAGCACTATCCCTCATGCTGACCAGAGTGACTGATCTATGTTCCAATGGCACCGGTCCTGTTATGGAAAGTGTTTTAAATTAGGAGCTGAAGCTTCCATCTCTAGAAGCTTCGTAATGGAAGTCTGCTAAATGGTTTGTCAGATGGAGTCGAGGATGTTAGTTTGGGCTCCTTTCCCCTATAATGATGGAACTACCTCAAGGGATAAGATCCTCTCCCATGAGAAGAGGATCAATCTCCCATCCAGTTTTCCTATATAAACCTCCCTTTTCCCCAAGCACAATCTAGTGTTGGAATGTTGATATTGGTGTGTTGATGCTATTTTGGTTTGGAGTAGACAACAAGCTATTACTAGCTGTAGCTATCTAGTTGTGTGAGGGAGAAGTGTGATTTGGTTTGGAGTGAAGCCTAAAGGGAAGAGCCTTAAAACTATTGTTGATTGAGGCCATCATGGAATGCTACCAGAAGTGTGTTGGAACCTGGTCTTTTTAGAGGGTTACTGCAACATCAAGACAAATGGTTGTAATATCTCTTTAATATTAATATATGAAACTATAGATTGATTTCCTACATGATATGTCGTATTAAATATTCATGGATTAATGTTTTTTGACTTGTTAAGTAGGTTGAATTACGATTTGTCTATTATCGTGTTTGTTGTTTTCTGTTTTTTACTTGTTTTAGGTGCTTGAAGAAGGAAGCGAGAGATAGCTAGAGCAAGCAAGTGATGATAGAGGTGTTGTCCTTGATGGCAACTCACTCAGAGATATGATACAGGTGTTTTCCTTTATGGCAACTCACTCAGATGACAGATCATAGTGCAACAGGTCAAGAGAGAGGTATATGTAGGTTAACCTTGATGAAAGTGCATATACACGCGAGTTAGCAGAAGAAAAGAGTCGTATATGTACACATGCAGGTTCACAAAAGGAAAGGCACGTACACATTGGAAAACTAAGTTTTGGTCCCTGGTATTTTGGTATTGGTCCATGGTATTTGGTCCGAAGTGTTGACCCCAGGTATTGGGTCCAAGGTATTGGTTCTACATGGTTTTGGACCATGGTATTGAGAGAGGCCTAAACCTATATAAGGAGAAGATCATTAGGCCAAGAGGTGCAAGTCTGCAAATGATGAATATCTAATGAAGGGTGAGATCTGGTATGTAGGTTATGGGTTTGTGATGCTTTGCTCAATCTAAACCAAGCAGGTACCTATGCAATTGATAAAGGTTGATGGACCAGGATTATGAAGACTACAATGCATTATCATTATATGTTGAAAATTGCAGCAAATGAATAAGTAACTATTTTTAGATCTGTACACGGGTTCTCTCTGGTGAAAGGGTGTATACACGCTGGTTTGACACAGTAAAGTAGTGTATACATGATGGGATTTGATATTTGAGGTTGATGTTGGTTCTTGTGGTTGTTGCAGAGTTCTCAACACTACTCTTTGTTCTGGTGACCGTGTTTTGATGACAGGGTTTCAGTGATTCAGTTGTTGGGTGATTCAGAGTTAATGATTGTATTGCAGTGGTGATTGTTTTGTATTTATGGATCTAGTTTGAAAATTTATGAAACGTGGTCCCTAGAAGAAAAAGAAGGTTGTAGCCATCTATAGGTTAGCACCTACGTACTAGTACATCAACTAGTACAAGAGCTAAGGGTGTTGTAGCTCCCTTCTAGAAGAAGTTGGAGAATGAGACAAGGTTGTAGCCTTCTACAGGTAGAAGCCTACATATTGGTATAAGACTACACTAGTACAGAAATATTGTAAAAATAAGTTTCTTATTAAAAGAAGATAGAGACGAATTACAGTAGGTGTTTTTCACCCACATTCGGTTTCCACCTTATATCATGGTGTTCATGTGTGTTTCTTATGTGTGATGATCTGTTCTGTTTTACTACACCTATTTACTAGTTATATGGCTAATGAAGTTGTGATGCACTAATTAAAGATCAACATATGATGGATTAACTAAATCATAAGTTTACTGGGTATATGCTAGTTGCATTAAACAAAGTTGCGTATACATGTGGGTTCCCTTAACTGAAGTAGTGTATATGTATCTGAGTATGAAAATGAAAAAGTTTTTGATTTGCTAGTACTGATTTACACCCCCCCACCTCAGTGTTATTTCCAACAATTGGGATCAGAGCAGGTCCTTCAAAAGAAGCTTGATCGCTTGAAGGAAGATCCATTAGGATGAGTAATCACGAAAGAGAGGGATCTACCAGACCACCAATCTTTGATGGGAGCAATTTTTCCTACTGGAAGATAAGAACCACCTCATATCTACAATCGCTTGGAACATATGTTTTGGGAATCATGCAAGGAGGATATACATATCCATCAACAACTCCTAGAGATACGATAGATAAAGAGCAATACAAACTCAATTCCAAAGTTGTTACTATCTTATTGGGAAGTTTGTCACAATCAGAATTTGTCAAGGTCATGCAATTCAAATCAACCAAAGAAATATGGGACAAAATCATTCTGAGCTACGAAAGAGATGATCAGGTAAAACGGGCTAAGCTTCAAACTCTCAAAATACAGTATGAATCTCTTAAGATGCATAGTAATGAAACCATATCTAATTACTTCCTATGTATAGATGAGATTGTCAATTGTATGAGGAATCTGGGTGAAGAAATTAAGGAAGTTCTCTTAGTTGAAAAAGTTTTGAGATCCTTGTCTGCTAAATTTGAATCCAAAGTGTCTGCCATAGAAGAAAAGGAGGATCTACCAAAAATCACTTTGATGCAGCTACACGGAATCTTAATTGATTTTGAGATGAGAAAAGGAGGACCATTAGATATGAGAGAAGCCACATTTAAAGTATCAGCAAATGGAAAAGAAAAACTCAGTGAATTAGGATATATATTAGAAGAATAATATGAGGTAAATTTTGTCAAGAATATTGAAGAGGGATTTGGAAGTTTCAAAGATAAGCTGCCTTTCAAATGCTTTTCTTGTGGTAGAGTTGGTCACTACACTGCTAGATGCCCTCATAAAAAGAAAAAATGTCTAAAGGTAATAGAAGTTATCATACACATGATAAAAGTAATGACTCATCCAATAGTGATGAAGACATTAGACTTCTCATGGCATATGAAAATAAGGATGTAGAAACAGAAGAAGTTACCAGATTAAAAGAACAGCTGGGGACAGTAACCAAAGTAAGGGAGTAGCTGCAAGATATAGTAAAAGATTAGAGCATAACAATTTAGAGACTTGAATCTAAGATCCTCTCTCTAAAAGAACATCTTAAAGAATCAAAGAAGCAGAATAAAGAAGCTCTTGAAGAACAAGAACACAAAGTTCTCGAATTAAGGCAGCAAGTGGAAGAAGGAAGAAAAGTTGAAGAAAACATAAGGAAGCAATATTTGGAAAAGAAAGAACAACATCAGGTTGAGGTAAATATCTTAAAATGTAAATTAGAAGAAAAAGATAAACTGTTATTATTTGAAGACAATACTAAAATTTTGGATGATATTCTTAGTAGTCAAAGATCCCCTACTATCAAAACTGGTCTTGGTTAACTGTCAAAGGTGAATCTAGCTCACAGGGTGAGGAAAGGAATTCTAAGGAAAAATATGAAATGATCAACAAAGAGATAAGTGGACAACCCTAGCAACAACCAAGGAAAGAAGAATTCTTCAAGGAATACCTTTTCCTCCTAACTATGGAGGTGATAGTTGGTTATTTCCTCAAATGAATAATGTTGAATGTTATGTATGTCATAACTTTGGACATATTTCAGCTAGATGTAGAAGCAAAATGGGTCAATACCATCACATAGAAAGATCATCATGCTCCAGGTACTTCAAGGGATATTGTTTTGCTTGCAATATGTTTGGTCATAAATCCATTGACTGCTATAGGAGGAATATGAAACTTGTAAGATGTTATGCATGTAACAAGTTTGGACATAAAGTAAGGGAATGAAGGAGAAAAATTCAAACTCCAAAGCAAGAGGATCATACATCATCACAATTCCAGGTATTGAAGAAGATAGAATTAGAGACAAAAAGATGTGGCATAACTCAGTTAGCTAACATAACAGACACAGGGGAAACTGAAAGTGTAGACCTTTAGTATTCCAATTTGCATACACAGATATTATGAAGATAAGTCACATATATACGCGAGTTATAGGCTGCAGAGTCGCGTATATGGAGATCTAAAGAAAAAGTAGCAGAACAGACTCAGGAAATGGTTCGTTCATGGTATATGATGGTTGGCACAGGCTCAGGGGGAGCATATGCTTCGAATAATGCATTGTTGGCAGTATTGTTAGAAGTCTTTGGTGATGATGCTTATTGACACATCTTGCTTGACCAAGATAATGGATTATAGGTCTGGATGCTAGTGACAAATGCTTATGGTGTATGATAGCTGCTGATAACTATCATGGTCTTGTTTAGGTCCTTGGTATTTGTGAGTCATATGATGTATTTTGTTACCCCACTATGCATGCGATGGATGATGTAATGTTTTTTGTTTTTGATTCATGTATAAACATTTGGTATATCCCCACTTGGTTGGGTGAATGAGTCAAAAATGGTGTACTCCCACTTTGTTGGGAGATTGATGTATATATAGAGTCATGTTATGCTTTTGCAAACCTTACATGTGCTCAGGGGGAGCATGGACAGATTGGTACATCTTGGCATGTACAAAGGGGGAGCACAATCAGAGATTTCAGCAAGTACTCAGGGGGAGTATAGACAGCAGAAGCTATACCAAGGGAGAGAACATCTTGGTCTGCCATTTTCCCTTGATGTCAAAGGGGGAGAGCGACTTGGTGTGGTGGTTGCCATGAAGTCCAAAGGGGGAGATTGTTGGCATTATGATACAGGTGTTTTCCTTGATGGTAACTCACTCAGAGGTATGATACAGGTGTTGTCCTTGATGGCAACTCACTCAGATGACAGATCATAGTGCATCAGGTCAAGAGAGAGGTATACGCAGGTTAACCTTGATGAAAGTGTGTATACACATGGGTTAGTAGAAGAAAAGAGGCATATACGTACACATGCAGGTTCACAGAAGGAAAGGCACGTACACATTGGAAAGCTAAGTTTTGGTCCATGGTATTTGGTTCGAAGTGTTGACCCAAGGTACTGGGTCCAAGGTATTGGTTCTACATGGTTTTGGACCATGGTATTGAGAGAGGCCTAAACCTATATAAGGAGAAGATCATTAGGCCAAGAGATGCAAGTGTGCAAGTGATGAATATCTGATGAAGGGTGAGATCTGGTATGCAGGTTATGGGTTTGTGATGCTTTACTCGATCTGAACCAAGGAAGTACCTATGCAATTGATAAAGATTGATGGACCCGAATCATGAAGACTACAATGCATTATCATTATATGTTGAAAATTGAAGCGAAGGTATAAGTAATTATTTTCAGATCTGTACGTAGGTTCCCTCTAGTGAAAGGACGTATACATGCTGGTTCGACATAGTAAAGTATCTTATACATTATGAGATTTGATATTTAAGGTTGATGTTGGTTCTAGTGGTTGTTGCAGAGTTCTGGGCACTGCTCTATGTTCTGGTGACTGTGTTTTGATGATAGGGTTTCAGTGATTCAGTTGTTGGGTGATTCAGAGTTAATGATTGTATTGTAGTGGTGATTGTTTTGTATTTATGGATCCAATCTGAAAATTTATGAAACATGGTCCCTAGAAGGAAAATAAGGTTGTAGCCTTCTATAGGTCAACACCTATGTACTAGTACATCAACTAGTACAAGAGCTAAGGGGGTTGTATCTCCCTTCTAGAAGAAGCTAGAGAATGAGAGAAGATTGTAGCCTTCTGCAGGTAGAAGCCTGCGTACTGGTATAAGACTGCACCAGTACAAGAATATTGTAAAAATAAGTTTCTTATTAAAAGAAGATAGAGAAGAATTGCAACAGGTGGTTTTCACCCACATTGGGTTTCCACCTTATATCATGGTGTTCATGTGTGTTTCTTATGTGTGATGATCTGTTCTATTTTACTGCACTTGTTTACTGGTTATATGGTTAATGAAGTTCTAATGCACTAATTAAAGATCAACATATGATGGATTAACTGAATCATAAGTTTATTTGATATACGCTAGTTGCATTAAACAAAGTTGCGTATACATGTGGGTTCCCTTAACTGAAGTAGCGTATATGTATCTGAGTATGAAAAAGAAAAAGTGTTTGATTTGCTAATACTAATGTCCCCCGCCCCCCCCCACTCTCAGTATTATTTCGAACAGTTGATATTGGTGTGCTGATGCTATTTTGGTTTGGAGTAGACAACAAGATATTACTAGTTGTAGCTATCTGGTTGTGTGAGGGAGAAGTGTGATTTGGTTTGGAGTGAAGCCTAAAGGGAAGAGCCTTAAAACTATTGTTGATTGAGGCCATCATGGAATGCTAGCCGAAGTGTGTGGGAACCTGGTCTTGTTAGAGGAGGACTGCAACATCAAGACAAATGGTTGTAATCTATCTTTAATATTAATATATGCAGCTATAGATTGATTTCCTACATTATTTGTCATATTACATATTCATGGATTAATGTTTTTTGACTTGCTAAGTAGGTTGAATTACAATTTGTCTATTATCGCGTTTGTTTTTTACTGTTGTTTACTTGTTTTAGGTGCTTGAAGAAGGAAGCGAGAGATAGCTAAAGCGAGCATGTGAGGATATCATCAAATAGGATGAGCGGACTAAGAGGTAGGCCCTCTTAATTGGTTCTAATCTAAGGAAATCTTCCATAGAATGTACCTGTTGTGGCTAGACCCATCATTGGGCTAGAGGAATTTGTGTGTGTCTGTACTTATAATTTTACTTCACCACAAATTCGCAACTCTGCTAGGGAGTCCCATCCTTTTTTTGTCTTGGATTTCATGGTTTTGTGAGAACTTTTCTAGATCCACCTTTTCCCTCTGATTCTGTGTCTTTCCTCCTGCTTACTGGTCTAAGTCTAAAATTCATAGTAGCAGATCTGGTCCCTATTTCAATTTTTTTTATTTTTTTTCCTTAGCTCCCTCGATCAACACACTTAATTCACTAATAGTTGCATCGATCAGTGTGAGTTGCAAGAAATAGTCGCGCTGACCAGCCTTTGGCGCTTGTTATCAGTTAGGCAGTCACACCGATGCCTGTAAGTGAAGATTAGGACCTGACCCCAATCTTAGCCAGTATGTTGTGCTCTTGTGGTTTTGACCCCATAAGCCTTTTGGAACATTTTCTCTCTGATTAGAAAGCTACTTTTCATTTGGTTTTGTTTTCTTGTTGGTTTATTGTCTTTCTGATTGATTGATTGAGTCATTGAGTGGCCAGCGACACTAGGGCATATAGTTGGTCATCCACAAAAATTTGCAAACTCAGTAGGTCAGGTTGTATGTGTCCTTACTCTTTGCATTTTGTTTTTAGTCCTTCTATGACGTTGACCTCTTTTACACAAGTTTAAAAAGTTTTCATTTGCTTTCCTAAACATTTCTTTTCCAGCATGGATTGCGTTGCTTGTCTTGTGGTTGGTAAAGTCGATGTTTCATTAGTCTCAATGAGTTTCTCTTTTCATGTGTTCATTTGCATGAAGAGATTATTGTCTTGAGAACTTTTTCACTGAAAGATTATATGCGAAAAGTTTGTTTCGTTGTTTAATGAAAAAGTATGAATTTATATCTTGTTGCATCTTTATGTTATGATAACTTGCATCATTAAAATACTAGAATTGCATCAAAATTTTAAAAATAAGAGAACTATTTTCTTTTGAAAGGACTTATAGATAAGTGCTTGTCAGGAAATTAGGAATTGAAATGCATTTTTCATTAGTTTTTTTTTTTTGAAAAAGTAAGGTAGTGAAAGATCATTTCATTTTCAGTTGCTTGATTGTTTGCATTTGAATTAGTAGTTTCTACCATCTCTAGTGTAGACATTTCATCGAATTGAAAGGGTCTTGTCTCATTTAGTTGCATTTAAAGTTTTTTGAGTCACGTCGCTAATACCTGAAAACTGAAACATAACTCAAAATCAACGTTAAAATTAATTCGATTAACCTAAGGCACATTTGACATTAATGACCATATCTAGAAGGTCTAGGCTAGAGATTTGTTTTGGCATCTTTAAACCTAGCAGTTGTTGTTAGCTTCAACATTAGATAGGACTAGTACGGATTTATGCTCCCCATACCATTGAGTATATAATGGGATACCCCTCTAGGCTATAATCCTTTTATCCTTAGGAAGTCAAGTTGGCTGCCTTGCAAACATGATACACTGAACACAACATTCGGGTAGATTGCTTGCTTGTACTTCTTGGTTCGTTGGGAGGTATTCTGCAGTTCACCATTGCCTGGTAATCCTATTTACCTAGATCATCCAGAGAAGTCATTAGATCTTTTTAACTCATTAAACTTAAAGATCATTCGAGCACTTGTCCTTTCGAGCTCGTTTCCAATTGAAAGTGATAGAGTCATCTTTGTTTCTTTCTCGACTCTTAAAAAATGAAAGAGCACTAGTCTTTTATGCATCTTAATAATTGATTACCCATGATCCAAAACAACCTGTTAATCTTTTTCTGAGACCAAATCATGAGTTTCCCTTAAAAGAACATTTTAAAGCCTTGAAGTTAATTGTTCTATCAACTAAGACAAGGTCATCGTGGTTGAACAATTTGGTTCACCCATTTCCTCTTCCTCTCCTCCTTCTAAAAGATTGTCTGAGGAGCCGTTTCCTGAGTTGCCAGAGTCACTTGAGGACCAAGATGTTGAAATTTCAATTTTTATGATCATTAAGCCTTTGTCATCTCATCCTCTTCCTACTTTCGATACTAGGTCATCTGCTAAGTTTGGCCCGGAATCTCCGGACAATCCCATTCAAACTCTAGAGAAATCACCGACCACCGACTGTCAGCTTGGACTGGTTATCTACCCTCTGAACCCTCTATTTGACCCTATTGTGATATCACCGTAGTGTCCTTACAGTTTGTACGACCAGCCGGTTGTTCCTTTCAAGCTATCCCCTTGTACTCATTCGCCCATTTGTCGTCATTTGTTTTCAGACATGGAACCCAAAGGTGATGCTCTAGCCACATCTTCGGATGAGTTTGAAGTTTCTACTCCACACACTGTCGCGGGGGAAGAATTTCCTTTTCCTCCTAAGAGTTTCCCCATTTTAAGAGGTATTCCTGCCAGCTTCCCACCCAACTATGTATCTTTGGCATAGTTTCTTTCAGGTACACCTATTGCCTCATCACTTTATCATAACCCTACTTGGGCGTTAGGTGCCATGCCTACTTCAGGTCTGTTTGTGACAAACACAACTTCCTAACAGGTTGTTATTTCAGTCCCAGTCAAACTCACTGTTTTGAATACCCTTTTATCGTCAAACACAACCGACAGTTTCAAAGAATGTCTCTGTCAGTTCCTCCGTCCCTCCTATCAGTTGCCAGGCTGTGCCACTGCTTGGGGTGTAGAACCTAAATTTTTCTATGGTGTCAGATGCCACTAATGTGAGTGGCTCACAATCTCACTGCAACAATCGCAAGGTCAACCCTTGCAACAATTGCAGCAAGCTACGCAACAGTAGATGCAATATGCTCCACACACCTCTCAACCCATGTCCTTGTAGGGACAACATCTACAACTTGAGGGACAAATTTTCCAACCGCAAGGTCAACCCTTGCAACAGCAAAACCAACCAGGGTAGTAACAACCCTTGTATACATATCAATAAGGTAAACCATTTTAGGGGTAGTGTCAAGGTCAAGTCCCGTAGCAACAGGCTCAAAATCCTCATGTCCTAAGTCAACAGGTTTAGAATCCTGCTGGCCAAGGGTACCAAGTACAGAATCCCTATGTCGAAGGGAAACAAGTGTATCAACCTTATGCCCAAGGATAGTAGGTCTAAAACCCTCTTGTTTAGGGACAACGGGTTCATCACACATATGTTCAAGGACAACAAGTCCCATATCCATATTTCCAAGGTCAACAGGCTCAACAACCTTTTAACCCGTACATTGCTTATTAGCTACCTATGGCTGGATAGTTCCAAGTTATTCAAGGTGAAAATCCTCGCTATGGTCAAGGTAATCTACAAAAAGGGCAGCCTCAGATGCCATATGGTCAAAATCCCCCACTATGGGGCCAAAATCCTTACCAACAGGGATGGGCTCCTTTGTATGGGCCCGCTTATCCACCTTCCATGCCTTTTAACACCCAATTGCCATTGTTGGCTACACTTGAGTTTCCAAATGTATCTCACCTTATGAATGATCGAATCCTTTATTCATCGTACTAGCCTCCGGTGCCGTCCAAGATACCAAGTGATCGTCCAAAGTTCAATGGGAAAGCTAAAGAAGATCCTTAGGCCCATGGGATGACATATCACCTCTGGTGCTCATTGAACTCGTACGTGGATGATTCCATTCGTCTCCATCTTTTCCAGCAAACGCTCATGGGTGCTATAGCAAAGTGGTACATCGATCTACCTCGAAGTACTTACCATGACTTTAGCTCTTTAACCATGGCTTTCCTCATGCATTTTCAGTTTCCGGTTTGCTATGAAACTAGCACCTATTTGCTCACATCGCTTAAGCAAGATATTGCGACACACATCTCTGATCACATCCATGAATGGAGACGTAGACATCGCTTGAACAAATTTGAGATTTTTGATCAGTTGCTCACTGAATGATTCACCAAATCATTCGTGGCCCCAATTACTCGTGATATAGCTATGGGTGGATGTGTCACTGAAGAATAGGCCATCGGTCGTGCCCAGTACTTGGATCTAGTTTACTCTCACTCTAGCACTTTGTACGAGTTATTACCCAATTCTCTATGGACATCATCTGATCCCGCAGCATCAAAGTCACTAGTTGTACCTCCCGTTGATGGAGTTATTGGTTCAGTATCCTAGGCCCATGCTAAGTCTTCTTCCAAAAAGAAGTCGGTCTCAAATGTTGTTCGTAATAGTTCATCCCAGGATCCACCTGGCCCTGGTAAAACCTTAGAGGTTCACACTATCTAGTCTACCACAAAGAACAAATACTCAAAAGGTAAGAAGAAAGGAAAAGCTAAAGTTGATGCCTCGAAACAACGTCCTCCCAAATTTTCTGTTGGCAAATCTTCACAACGGAAACCTAAGTATCCCTGCCTCATTTGCGAGGAAGATCACTACACTAAGGATTTTCCCTGATGATCCAAAGTTAGTCGCCTGCTCAAAGGGACCCCCACTATCCTTAAAGAGTCGTTTCCATCTTAGCAAACCCAAATGGTAGACCAATCCCAATCTGCTTCCTCCAGATCTCAAGTGTTCATGATGAGTATGTCTATTAATGTGGCTGCTAGCTTGAAAGACTATCAAACTCCTTGTTTAATCAATTTAACATCTTAAATTGCTCTACATAAATTATCAATCCGGGTATCGTAAACTGATGAAGTGTGATGCACCATATCTGCTTAGTTATCCTTTTTCTTACTTCGTTGTTTTATAGATTTTATTTTGTTTTGTGGTTTTGTTTTTGTTGGTTTCCTAAAGTATCTAATGCAAATGGAAATCCTATTCTAAGGTCTTAAGAATACTTTTAAAGTTCAAGTATGGATGTAGATTTTTCAAGACAAAGTCTATGTCCCTAATGGTAACTTCCAAAACTTAGCACTTCAAAAGATCTTAAAACATGTTATTAATGGAATTAGTACTTAAACAAAAGTGTAAATATGTAGCTACTTCAATCAAACAAAAGATGAAATACTGATCAAAGTTTTCAAAAAGGTTTTTAAACTTGCAATGATGAAGTCAATTACTAAAAGAAAATAAAAATGTACCTAAATTCCAATTAAACCAAACAGTGAGCTAGTGACTATGAAACCCAGTATCCTTGCTGCTGTATAAAAAGAAAACTGAACTTAAAGCAATTCAAAAATTGTAAGCAAAGTAAGCTAAATCATATTACATCAACTCATATTCTAACCCCTCACCATTCGACTCGCTCTGGCTATAGGAGGTAATCATAAACAAATTGAGTAATCTGATATCTAAATTGCATAAAATGAATAATATCAAACTACACACTCATACTTCAATCCCTCACCATTCGACTCGCTCTAGCTTTAGGAGGTAACTGAGAATGACATGAGCAATTCAATAACTAACTTGCAGAAAAATAAACTAATATCAAACTACGCATTCATACTTCAATCCCTCACTATTTGACTTGCTATGGCTTTAGGAGGTAACTGAAAATGACATGTGCAATTCAATAACTAACTCGCAGAAAAATAAACTAATATCAAACTACGCATTCATACTTCAATCCCTCACCATTTGACTCGCTCTGGCTTTAGGAGGTAACTGAAAATGACATGAGTAATTTAATATCTATCTTGCAGAAGAGTAAATGAGCAAGACTGAAATAAATAACATAGTGCTGGAACTAAAAACTAAAGGAAATGAAAATCAACAGAAGGACAAGAATGATTCCATGTCATTAGTCATTAGAAAACTATGTGCAAATGCCTGGGCTACCTATTGTGATCTGAAACAAAAGCACTGATCAGTTAACAGTATATAAAATGTGAAAAGCTATGGACAGCTATCAAGCGTTAATACCATAAGAACTGTGATATATATACAAGTGAATGATTATGGCATAAGAACATAAAGAAATAAAGCATGAAACTCTACAGTAATAAACAAGACCCCGTCCTGTGCAAGAGCCCTCTGCACAATCCTCGGACAATCAATGATCAACCACGAATTGAGCTCAGAAACAGGGTCTTCTCATGTATTAAAATGCAGTCATAACACAGTGATAAAGTTACGGCACAGTGAGTTCCTTTACAGTCAACATTACATTATCAAAAAGCTAACTAATATGCGTATGAGAACGCATTATTTATAACAGAGGATGATATAACTATTTTCCTACATTCTGTGCTGATACAAGACACGTAAACAACCACATCCCCAGATTTAGCACTATGGCTGTCGTGAGGATTCAATCTTTGGAAGGTGGCTGTTGGATCCGGTTCATGGAGCAGTCCACAAATGTTAAATTGTCCCCCGAGATCTAGGAACAACCACGCAAAGCTTCACGTGGTGAAAAACAGAGTTTTATCACCGTAGGACTCTTGAGTTGACCACCGTTGACTATTGCCTCTTCTGATGAATTTGATTGAGCCAATAGGACTCGGTCCATGTCCACGTCGGTTGCAACTTGCCCATGTGGCTCGATTCGCCTGAAGACACCTGCAATATAGACTTTGACAAAACAGCTACGGAAACTTGGGCTGGCTGCGGAAAGTGACAAGATTCCGCAACTTATAAAAAAAATCTAGTTCAAATAGAAACACAAACACATAGTTAAGAAACCACTTTAAATGCCCTTTTTTAACTAATATGCAATGATACTGATGACTTAGGAGATTCAGATGAATGGGAAGAAGCTAGAAAAAGGTGTAGGAAAAATGCGAGTTTGGGACTAAACAAATACATACCCTTCTTATTCGGTTTGAGCTTACCTTCACTTGATGTCCAGGTTCGCGTGACGTCTGTTGGGTCTTCATCCTCCTTAGCAAATTTCTCGAGGAACTATCTATTGTAGAGCTTCTATGGCTTTGGTAAATGGTACATTAGCTATGGCTTTCTACTGAAAAAGATCCCATAAACTCTTGCCTATGTTTCTTGAATTCTTCGTTGGAGGCATCCACCATATCAATTATCCACTTGACCTGTGTATGATATTATCTTCAGTCTTGCGTCTACACGGTGTAGGAATGAGCATGTTGTCTCGAAGTTGGAGGCGTAAGAGGAGTCATGAGCATCAGCCGTGGCCTTTGCTACCACCGGCCTCAGTTTTTCCTCTTCTAACAAA
The DNA here is from genome assembly GCA_000404065.3 of Pinus taeda. Taxonomy (NCBI): domain Eukaryota; kingdom Viridiplantae; phylum Streptophyta; class Pinopsida; order Pinales; family Pinaceae; genus Pinus; species Pinus taeda. Next base: position 51,268 of record APFE030503666.1, read on the forward strand.
TCATACATGGCCTCCCAAGTTGAAATTCCTTTGTCTCTGCTGCATGTAGTATCAAAGAAAAGAGGGACCATTTCTAACTTTTTAGATGTAGCTGCCTTTTCCCTCTTTGCCATTGATTCTAATGGCTCTTCCTACTGATTTTTCCTGAAATGGAGCAGAGCAGAAGATATCAGATAGAAAGAAGAAAGAATGAAAAACGAGGATGAATGATACATATAACCTTGAAAAGGTGACAAGAAAGGGGTTTTAATTAAATTCAGACGAAAATATATCACATCACGTCGAGTCGCTTTTCAACATAAATGCCATTAACCCATACCAAATATCCACTAATGGTTCCTTATCGCTACCTTTATTGTGCATTAATGTTCTGCATCGTGAAATGGGAAGGAAAATTTTTAAGGTGGCAAGATTTAATTTGCGAGAATGTTGATTTTGTGATTGCAATATAATATTACAAATCGTATTATCACATATTTGATAGTGCACTTTCTTAGAGTTCCTTAGTTTCCTGCAGGATGTGAGATGTAGCGTGTTCTTTATTGTTTAAAGTGTAGCTTTTCTGATGGAATTTTCACTTCATAAATTTTTTTTTTTATTGCGCGGCAAATTTAAGTGATACTTTATGACATAGGCTTTAATCGGGTCCAGGGTCTTATCACATTTCACAATATCGTGCGATTCGTAAGCTTTAAGACCTTTCTTAAGCGTTTCTGATGCGATGCGATAAGGTTGACCGCCTCATCGCAATATCCCATTTTGCATGTTTCAACATGCTTCGCGAGAATGCACCCTTTGTGAATGGCGATATGTGATACATGCTTTTTCTTTTAATAGGAAATGTCATAGGCCTTAATTTTAAATGAAAAATCCTTGATATTTAGGTTAAGCGCATTGATTCCTTTTGATCACTTTTCACGTATTTTTCTTGTTACCAAGGCTTTTGACACACTTGGTCCAACGGTATGTGAAAAGGCGAATATTGCTAACTTTCAAAGGGTCTTGGCTTGATATCTTGCTTTATTCCAAAAATTTAAAAGAAAGTTTCTAAATGCTAAATTTGTTTTTTGGAAGGATTTTTTTTTAAGGGTGCCTATTATTAATAGAATATTATCTATTATATTAATAAATGGGTGTTGAATAGCACAACACCTTCCTAATATATCTTGCCTCAAGAAGGTACTAGGTAAGTACCAAGAAACACATACGACACTCCCGACATTAGATGATGAAGGTGTTGAGAAATCTAGGGCATCAAGATTAAGTGATTTCTCTTCTTATAATAAATGCTTGTGAATGCTTTTCACTTCTTTAGATTAGGATATTATTTTTAGTTAGATTATTATTGTGTTCTTCATCAAACAACTACCAATGCATAAACAATAAGGAAACAAGAGACACAGAATGTAGGTGATCAGTCAGAGCCAAAACCTCTCCTACTTAACAGGAAAACCCAAATGAATTCTTCTTCTTATAGAGACTCCAATTAACGAATACCAAGACCAAGACCCTTAACCTATTTCACCTCTCCAAGACCAAGTCACAAGGTTTCCTTGATGAGTTTCTTCTTCCTTAAGTCAACAAAAGTCAAACTCCTTGCTTCTTCCTCCTTCGATTAACCTTCAAATTTTAGTCATTGATTCATATTTGCACTTTTCAACCCTTCTTTAGAAGCCCTAGATTTGATACTTGAGAGACTTTGACCTTCAAACTTCTTCGCTTGAGATGGAGACTATCCTTCCTCAAATCAGCTTGAGGATTCACTTTATTTATTCCCAAATCCGCTTTCCCAAGATGACTGAAATGCCTCGACCTTTTCCTATAGTAGACAGTCCTACAATCTCGTACGTGTGGAGAGACTAGCCCCAATACAGATCCAAAGAATGACTTGGCTTGTTGTTCTTTCATCTACGCTTGGATGGATACCCTTCTTGTGATCTTCGCACCTTTCCCTACTTCATATTTCTTGACTAAATTTCTTGTCTTCAAATGGAGGCTGAGTTGCCTATTTATAGTGGGTTTCCCATGAGAAATAAGTCGAATTGCTAGTTTTCTATCCCAACATGTCATTTGGAGTACCTTTGTTCTTTCATTTAAGGTCGACTTGATGGAGATGATTTAACTTGGTCTATTGGAAATAATACTGGGGTGGGGGGGGGGGGCGGGGTGAGGCCGCGCGCTGAATTAGTATTATCAAATCAATAAATTTTTCTTTTCATACTCAAATTTATATCCTCTACTTCAATAAAGGTAGCTCACGTGTACAAGCAATTGTCTTTAAAGTAACCAGCATATATCCAATGAACTTATGATTCAATTAATTCATCATATGTTGATCTTTAATCAGTGCATCAGTACTTCATTAATCAAATAAACATAAACCATGTGTAGTAATAACATAATAAACCATCACACATAAGCAACACACATGAACACTAAGATTTAAGGTGGGAACCGAATACGAGACAAAAACCACCTGCTACTGTCTTCTTTTAATATAAGAAAAACCTATTTACAATCTTGTACTGGTGCAGACTCATTCCAATATGTAGGCACCCACCTGTAGAAGGCTACAACCTTCTCTCATTCTCCAGCTTCTACTGGAAGGGAGCTACAACCCCCTAGATCTTGTACTAGCTTATCTGTTTACAAGTACATAGGCGCTGACCTACAGAAGGCTCCAACCTTCACTCGTTTTCCAGCTTCTACCGGAAGGGATCTCCAACCCCCTGGCTATTGTACTGGCTAATATGTTTACCAATATGTAGGCGCCAGCCAACAAAAGGCTACGACCTTCTCTCTTCCTCCAAGGACCACGTTTCATAAATTTTTAGAATGGATACTCCTGGAATACAACACCACAATCTGAAGGCCACGTTTCATTCAATTTTCATACTGGACCCATCAACAACATTGAAGCTCAAAATTAATCACTATTGCAATACAACCAATCACTGAAAACCCATCATCACTGAAGCAAATCACAATCAATCAATCTAAGCATTCAGAACAGTGTCACCAAAAAACAATCACCAGAACACAGAGCAGAACCCAAAACTTTGTATTAACAACTAGAACCAATTGCAACTTCAAACATCATATCTCAAAATGTACACGCTACTTAGATGTGCCAAAACAACGTGTATACGCGCTTTTACCAAAGCAAACCAACGTACATATTTGCAAATACTAACATAAAACTTCACAGCTATTCCAGACTTCAGTCATATCCAGATCATAACATTTACAGAATAAAGCATGTGTAAGAAATTAGATCTAGCCCAATCAACATTAGATCATGCAATGGTAAGTCATTTTAGTTCTTATGATCCTTATCTGACATGGTATCCAAGGTGCACAAAATATTTCAGAACATCTCATAATCATAGCCCCTGCACCATAACATATACTTCAAATGAAAGTATTCTTCAGAAACCCATTCATGTGCATGCATGGCCTTATGTTCTTCTCCTCTTTATATATCTTTGCGCCTTTTTTCAATACCTTGGACCAAAACCACTTAGGACCAATACCTTGGACCAAATACCTAGGGTCAATACCTCAGACAAAACACCTCAGACCAAAACCTTGGTTTTCCAACATGTATGTGCTTTCCTTCCTGTGGGAGTGCATGTATATGTATACGCTCTTTTTGTTCTGTTAACCCACATATGTACACCACTTGGACAAAGTGAACCAGCGTATACTTCTTAAAATACTCCCTTTCTTCAACCTTTGGAGCCTGATCTGTAATCCTTTGTTGTTAACTTGTTGCACTATGAACTATCATCTGAGTGAGTTGCAATCAAAGACAACACTTGTATCATAATGCCAACAATCTCCCCCTTTGGACTTGATGGCAACAACAACACCAAGACACTCTCCCCCTTTGATATCAAGGGCAAAGGGTGGACCAAGATATTCTCCCCCTTTCATATACATTATGTTGTCCATGCCCCACCTGGGTACATGCTAAATTCTCTGATTAAGCTCCCCCTTTGTACATGCTGAGATGCACTAAACCATCCATGCTCCCCCTGAGCACATGCAGAGTCTACAAAAATATTTTTTCAAAAGAATAACATGACTCTATAACTCAACTAAGTGAGTATGACCTTCCTATCACCAATGACTCATTCATACATCAATCTCCCAACCAAGTGGGGATACACCAATTTTGACTCATCCAACCAACCAAGTGGGGATATACCAAATGTTTATACATGACTGAATTAGAAATTATTACTTAATCCTTCCCATGCATAGTGGGGTTACAAATTATGTCTTTTCATGACCTTTACATCCAATGATATACATGATATTTATAACAAGGACCAACAATCTAAACAAGACCATGGTAGTCGTTAGAAACTATCATACACCATATATGATCTGCACCATCAACATCTGTCAGCAGCATCAAGATCAACAACCTGTATATTTCGATCATCAAAGGAGTCACCTGAATCAAAACAATTATGTGGATCAAGAAATATAAGTATCTTCATGTATAATGCCAACAATGCATTATTAGAATCATATTCTCCCCCTGAACGTGTGCCAACTATTCATTGTCAGATTTGATCATTGCAAATATTAGTAAGAATCATCAAGGCATCACCATCAACCAATTTATTCATCAACTTATTAACAACTTATGAGGGCCAAAAACACTTCCACATATCATCAGCAGACTATAACCATCATCAATTAGAATAGAATAGATAATTTATAATTGACTAAACCATATCAGACCCCTTTTCCTAAGTTTGTCCCATTGCTTTTCTTCAAAGCACCATATACATGACTGTGCAGCTTCTAACTCACATCTATATGTGACTTCTCTTCATAATAATTGCGTATGGGAATTGCAATACTGTCTTAGGTACCTATACTACTAGTGTAACCCCTTATTGTTATTAGTACAACCCTCTTATTATATTGGTGTGCCCATGTAGCCCCCATATTGTTATTATTGTGCCCCATAGAAGCCCACTATTGTTATTATTGTTCCCTTACATTATTATTTTTATGTCAGCTCTGATTATATTATGACCCCTTAGACTCCTATATATAAAAAGAAGGTCTTGTCATTTGTATCATCTAAGAATTGTTCATTTGTGTAATGTAAAGGAGGTTTCCCCCTCGAAGAGGCTTATTTCTAAGGCGTTGATCTATCTTTTCTATCTTTTTGTGAGCTGGTTTCATAACATTTGGTATCAGAGCTTTGGATTCTAGGGTTTTCACTGCTCCAAACTGGTCAGTGTGGAATTTTCACTATAATTTTTTTTGTGACGTTTCAAAAGTTAAAACTAAAACCCATTTGAGAAGAAATCGCGCTGAACCTCAGCTCTGATTTTCAGAGCTTGTATCGCTATATTTTTGGAGATATTATCTGAGGAAGTTATAGTTTTTGCAAGCTCCAGAATTTCATCTAAAATAGGTCATCATGGAATTTTCACTATAACGTTTTCGCTAAGAAGTTTCAGGAGCTAAAAAATAACCCATTTTAGAAGACATCAGTTTGAACCTCGGGTTCAAATTTTAGATTTTGTCTCGCTATATTTTCGGATATATGATCTGAGGACATTAGGGTTTTTGCAGACTCCCGAATTACATCTTAAACAGATGACCTTGGGAAAATCGTTATAACTTAATCTCTGAGCATCAAATTGAAATTTCGTAAGAAGTTACAAAAAGAGGACAGAATGTAGTTGTTGGTGAGTATTTTTTAGATCTGAAGGTCAAAATAGTGACACATGGAACTTCATACAAGTTCACTATTCTAAAAAGGTATATAATCAGGTCATCTTGGGAGATTGTGCATAACTCTTTCTTGGAGAGTCCAATTTTGATCAAACTGGTGGCATTAGAAAGAGGACGCAGAGGTCTACTGTAGGTCGCAATTTCAAAACTTGAAATCTGAAATTACAGAGTTACAGTCATTTCAAGATTGAGCTCATAAAATCAAGAAAAAGAGAGATGAGGAAGTTTGATGGCAAGGATCCGGTAAATTGGATACTACAGATGGAGAAATATTTTGATCTACATGGTGTACCACTATTACAGAAGGTATGTATTGCATCTAATTATTTATAACCGAATCAATTTTTATGGTATAAAGTGCTTTGTTCTCGTAAACCACTTGTCATGTGGTCAATTTTCACGGAGGAAATGATAGCACATTATGAGGATACAAAGAGAAACACCTTCTTTAGCCAATTGATAAATCTCAAACAAAAGTGTTCAATGGCAGAGCACATTGAGGACTTCCAAAAATTGAATATAAGGGAAAATGATATTTCAGAGAAGTAGGGAATTGATGTCTCCATATGGACTTTAAAGGATAACACTCAACATGAGGTTCATCTTTGGGAGCTTGATTCACTAGAGAAGGCATTCAGGTTGGCAAGAAAAGTGGAGAGAATAATTATGGCAACAAGGAATCCTACCCCTCACAACTATAAACAGGGAAGTGTTGTTTCTCCTAGCCTTCCACAACCTACAAGGGTGACATCATAACAATTGGAAGAAAAAAGAGCAAAATGACTTTGTTACAATTGTGATAACAAATACATTAAAGGTCATAAGTGTGCTGAGAAGAAATTATTTTACATTGATTGTGAAGAGGAGGAAGAAAAGGATCAAGAAACATCAAAAGAAGAGGATATACACCAGGAACTAACCCCAGAGAGAGAAGAAATTAATCCGACCATATCTTGTAAAGCATTGGCAAGAATTACCGCTCCTCAAACTCTCAAGATAGAAGGACATATCAAGAAGAAAAAGGTTCAAGAATGGAAATATCACATGGAGAAAGAAGAAATGAATCCGACCATATCTTGTAATGCATTGGCCAAAATTACCACTCCTCAAATTATCAAGATAGAAGGACATATCAAGAAGAAAAATGTTAAAGAAGTGAAAGATCACATCGACCATCAAGAAATGAATCCGACCATATCTTGTAATGCATTGGAAGAAATTACCACTCCTCAAACTCTCAAGATAGAAGGACATATCAAGAAGAAAAAGATTCAAGAAGTGAAAGATCACATCGAGCAACAACAACAAGTTCTCCAACTTTTAAAGGATAACACCACGTTGGTGCAGAATCAAATGAAACAACAGGCAAATGAACATTGTAGTGAAAGAAGTTTTGATGTAGGCGATTCGATATTTTTATGGCTACATCTCAAGCAAGCTATTTATGAGAAGGAAATGTTGGCAATACTACATGCACTTAAGAAATGGAAACCTTACCTAATGGGAAGACACTTCAAGGTAAACATGGATCATGATAGTCTTAAATACTTTTTAGAACAAAGATTATCTTTAGAATAACAGGAAAAATGGGTCACAAATATGTTGGGTTATGACTTTGAAATCATCTACAAAAAAGGGAAGAAAAATGTTGCTGCATATGCACTCTCAAGAAAGGATGAGGATGTGGAAGCATTGTTTTGTGTTATTTCTGTTATCCAACAAAATTGGATAAATGAAGCAAGGGATGAATGGAAGAAGGATGAAGAAGTGTGACCACTCATTCAAAAGTTACAGAAGATCCCAGTTCAAGAAATATTTCCAGAACATAACGAGGAAGGAAAAATCATATTGGAACATGGAGCAGTCACAGAAAAAAGAACTCGACAGCTACAAAATCAATCAATTTCAGAGTATCTCATCAAATGGAAGAACTTACCTGCTGAAGATTCCACATGGGAGGACAATAATTTTATATAGCAGCATCAAGAACTACTCAAGCATTGAGGACAACACTTTTTGAAGGAGAGGGGCATGTTAGGTCCCTATACTACTAGTAACCCCTTATTGTTATTAGTACAACCCCCTTATTATATTGGTGTGCCCATGTAGTCCCCATATTGTTATTATTGTGCCCCATAGAAGCCCACTGTTGTTATTACTATGCCCTTACATTATTATTGTTATGTTGGCTATGATTATATTATGACCCCTTAGACTCCTATATATAGAAAGGAGGTCTTGTCATTTGTATCATCTAAGAATTTCTCATTTGTGTAATGTAAAGGACGTTGTCCCCTCGAAGATGCTTTGGACTCTAGGGTTTCGCTGCTCCAAATAGGTCATCGTGGTATTTTCGCTATAACTCTTTTTATGCGACGTTTCAGAAGCAAAAAAAAACCCATTTGAGGCGAAATTGTGCTGAACCTCGGGTTTGAAGTTCAGATCTTCTCTCGCTATATTTTCGGAGATATGATCTGAGGAAGTTAGGGTTTTAGAAATCTCCATAATTTCATCTAAAACAGGTCATCGTGGAATTTCCACTATAGCGTTTTCGCTACGAAATTTTAGAAGCGAAAAAGAAAACTCATTGGAGAAGAAATAGGTTTGAACCTTGGATCTAAATTTCATATCTTGGCTCGCTATATTTTCAGATATATGATCTGAGGAAGGTAGGGTTTTCGCAGACTCCCGAATTACACCATAAATAGGTGATCTTGGGAAAATTGTCATAACTTTCTCTTTGAGCATTACATTGAAATTTTGTAAGAAGTTACATAAAGAAGATGGACTTTATTTTGTTTGGGTATAATTTCAGGACCTAAGGTTGAAACAGTGACATGTGTCATGTCGTACAAGTTAACTCTACTGAACTAGTCTATAATTAGGTCATCGCAGGATATTGGGAATAAAGATTTCTTCAGGAATCCAATTGCAATAAGACTTGCGGAGTTAGAAAGAGGACTCAAAGGGCTATTACAGGCCAAAATTGAAGAGCTTAAAGATCCGAAATTACAAAGTTATAGTCGTTTCAAGATCGAGCTCCTAAAATCAAGAAAAAGCGAGATGAGGAAGTTTGATGGCAAGGATTCCATAAATTAGATACTATAGATGGAGAAATATTTTGATCTACATGGTATACCACTGTTACAAAAGGTACATATTGCATCTAAATATTTAGAATGGAATCAATTTTTATGGTATAAAGGGCTTTGTTCTCGTAAACCACTTGTCACGTGGTCAATTTTCATGGAGGAAATGATATCACATTATGAGGATACCAAGAGCAAAACCTTCTTTAGCCAATTGATAAATATCAAAGAAAAGGGTTCAATGGTAGAGCACATTGAGGACTTTCAAAAATTGAATATAAGGGTAAATGATATTCTAGAGAAGAAAAAGATATATAGTTTTATCTATGCCATGGAAGCTGATATCAATGGTATGAAAGCATATTGGAAGAAAGACATGGAAGATTTGAAGAAAGACATGGAAGGTTTGAAGGAAGGTGGGACAAAGCCACTACAACAAAGACCTCCTAATGATGAAAAGGATCAAGAAACATCAGAATAAGAGGATATACACCAGGAACCAATCCTAGAGAAAGAACAAATGAATCTGACCATATCTTGTATTGCAATGGCAAGAATTACCACTCCTCAAACTCTCAAGATAAAAGAACATATCAAGAAGAAGAAGGTTCAAGCAGTGAAATATCAGGAAGAAAAGTATCAAGAAACATCAACAGAAAAGGATACTCACCAGGAAACAACCCCAGAGAAAGAAGAAATGAATTCTACTATATCTTGTAATGCATTGTTCGGAATTACCACTCCTCAAACTATAAAGATAGAAGGACATATAAAGAAGAAAAAGGTAATAGTGTTGATTGATTCGGGAAGTACCCATAATTTTATTAATTGTAAGATAGCCAAGTAATATAATTGCTTCCTATATCCAGCACCAGAGTGTCAAGTGATGGTTGTAAGTGGAGGAAACATAAATTACTATGGGAAGTGCCATAATATCGAGATATCCATGGAATAATATGTATTGAATAGCCCAATGCTTTCCATTCCAATGGGTGTTACTAATGTTGTACTAGGAGTAGAATGAATACAATCCTTGGGTGCAATAGCTTTTAATTTTCAAGAACTTTTCATGAAATTTTCTTCGGAAGAAAAGGAAGTTGAATTAAGGGGTGTCACAGGGAAACCAGGAAAGATAATTAGCTCTAATGGAATGAGAAAGCTTCTAAAGAAAGAAAAATGAGGCGTAATTTCACAATTATGTTCGCTAATGGTTCCCACATCGAAATCGTCTATTTCTCTAGATCTCCAAAAATTTTTGGACAATCATTCCAAGGTATTTGAGACTCCCATAGGTATCCCACATATTTATGATCATTATCGTGCTATTCATTTTATTCCAGGAAGTTTTCCTCCAAGCATTAGGCCTTATAGATATCCATATGCCCAAAGGAGTGAAATTGAACATATGGTTGCAAAAATGGTAGAGGTTGGTATAATTATCCAACCAAATTTGATTAAAAAAGCAAGGGATGAATGGAAGAATGGCGTACTAGGGTGGGAATTCATTCAAGAGTTGTTGAAGATCCCAGTTACAACAATATTTCCAAAACTTGACAAGGAAGGGAAAATCATATTGGAACCTAACGCATTCACAGAACCGAGAAGTCAACAGCTATGAAATCGATCAATTCCAGAGCATCTCATCAAGTGGAAGAACTTACCCACTGAGGATTCCACATGGAAGGATGAGAATTTTATATAGAAGCATCAAGAACTACTCAAGCACTGAGGACAACACTTTTTGAAGGAGAGGGGCACGTTAGGTCCCTATACTACTAGTGTAACCCCTTATGGTTATTAGTACAACCCCCTTATTATATTGTTGTGCCCATGTAGTCCCCATATTGTTATTATTGTGCCCTTACATTATTATTGTTATGTTGGCTCTGATTATATTGTGACCCATTAGACTCCTATATATAGA
>APFE030503676.1:1346-16314 GCA_000404065.3 Pinus taeda
AAAAATAAAAATAAAAATAAAAATAAAAAATAGTCTCTTAAATGAAAACAATATTTAGAATGTTATATAGAAGTTACATTTCACATAGCTATATCTAACCTGATGTAACTATAATATTCCAACTCTACTTTTTTGTGTAGAAGTTACATTTCATGTAGCTATAGAAGTTACATTTACGTGTTTTAGATAGAAGTTACATTTTACATAGCTATATCTACCTTGACATAACTATAATACTCCAGCTCCATTTTTTTTCACACTTTTCAACATTTTAAATTTTTTCTATTTTAGTGTGATTATGAAATTAAATAGTTGGTATTATTTAAGACATCTCCTATTTGCAACATTTTGAATTCTTAATTGGGATTTTGGGTAGGTTTTTGTTACTACCATATATCATGTTTTAAGTAGATGCTGTTTTATAATTCACCCAAGATACTTTAGGAGAAACCTTGAATTGCATGCTTGTTTCCATTATACATCTAATATTTGCAACCTTTCCACGTAAAGAACCCAATAGCCCATGTTGAACATGAAGAAAATACCTCAAAAACTGGGGAATATCATTTATTCTATTTCTAGATGGGGATAGATCTAGAGAATGCAACAACTATCATAAATGGGTTTTGTCGAGTTGTATTTAATGAAATCCCACTGGAATTTGCTACTAAAGTAAATCAATTGATGAATTTGAAGCTTGAAGGTAGTGTTGAATAGGTGTTGCAAGGTATCTCTATAACACTATCTATCTACATGATTCTAATGCCATGAGATGGTGTCTCAATAAAACTATTGTCCAGTGACGGGTGCTAGATGCAGATAGCTTTCTCATGTCCTACAGGTAAATCGTATCATTATATTTCTATGAAATCTTGGAATGTGTTCAAAGTTTTCCTGAGATAAGGAAATATGTATGTACTCTTGAATTCATATATGTTGTAATAAGATCAAGAATAAAGTTGTCATTTATAACTTTACTTTACTATATGAAATTCTTGATTTGTTAGATCCCAAGTAGTTAGGGTTGAATTTATTTTTGTTGTAATGAGATTAAGAATAAAGTTGTCATTCACTGAAATATACCATGTAAGATTTATTCACTACATGAAATTGTTTATTTGTTAGATCCTAGCTTATTAGGATTATGAAGAGTCCTCTTTCATGAGAATATTTATGAATGCTCTATTCTTTCTCAAAGAATATTACAGAAGGGTGGAAAATAAATGAGATGCAGTTGAATGCTTTCAGTTTTAAAATGGGTGGACGGATTATAAAATCATTTTCAGTTGTGTTCAAATATTTTGGAGCACCCATTAAAGTGCTTCATTTTCCTCCTAGTTAATTCCATTTCTGCTATTCCAATGCTTCTAGAAGTCCTTCTCCAAAGTGATCCCTTAACTATATTTGAGGGAATCTGATTACTTGATTGGAATCCTTGCATTACAATTTGATTAGGAGAAAGGGATGAGAAAGCTTCATATTCTTCATATATTTTGGAAGTTAAAAGAATATCAAACAATTTCCTTTATGTTTAATTGATACGATAATCACTCGAGCATTTGTTAGGATTTTGAGACCTTTTCAATGATTTTTTTTCTTTTGAAAGTTATGTTCTCAATTAAAGAAATTAAAGAAAAGGTGAAAATGATGCAATGGAAGGATTTTCTATTTTAGTGCCTAAGAATGCCTTGCTAATGTGAAGGGCTTGGTATTTTCTTCACTCAAGATTAGTCGCATTTGACTTCCTAACGTTTCTTTTAATTTCATTTTTGTTGTGTTTATATTGCTATCCTTGAAGTTGGTGATCTATTGTGTGTGTAATAGGAAGCATTAACTACTAAGCACTTTGAAAGGTGATATTGATGGATGACTAACTTTAAATGTCCCTAATTGACACTTTAGTATTACATGATCCTGCAAAGAAATTATTAATCAATATTAAAGTGAAGATGATTAACGTGTAGTGTTTCTTGACTTCTCATATAATTACTGCATTTTCCCCCCCAATAATATATTTGAGGCTACAGTTTGGTTGTTACTTGTGGATCTTCCCTTTGGCTTAGAAAAACATTGAGGATAAATGTCAATTGCATTGGCATTGGACATCATCAAAGAGGAATTCACCAAAAGAAGTAGAGGACATGGGAGAAATTGGTACAGCGAGTGGATAAACGCTAGAGAAACAACGAGGTACCATAATTTCTTGTGTATTTAGATTCACCCGAAATTAACTAGTCACAAAAAGTACCCTTTTTTTTAATATTTTCATGTATACAGAAATACTAAAAACCCATAATAATAATTATTCAAACTAATAATTATTTGATAGTCATAATTTATAATTAAATAGTATAATATGATTAATATTATAGGACACAACTATAAGGCCTAACTTTGAGGGGCATTGTGACAATATATGTACACTTGTCGTTGTATTAGACAATCATCTCTCAAAGTGTGATATCCATCCAACGAAATGTACTCCCAGAGGCCATTGTGGGATTGAAATTTTTTCTTTCAGTGGACAAGTGGTGATATATTTTCTTAGGCCTTAGTGTTATGCTTCCCTAAGGTTTTGACACTACTCATCTTGGAAAGTTGAATCATTTTGTCTGCACAATCCAATATGATGTTGGATCAATCTCATGATCTAAAAACATAGGTCATAATAGTGAGGAAATTTTACCATGGGAAAAAGAATATCCAAATTTAGGGAACATGAATCTTTTAGAACAAGCAATAAGGATATTTTACATTTATTTTCACAAGTTATATATTGCATGATATTTTTAACATGTAACTTAGTTGGTATGATTGTGCTTAAGGTTTTCTTGAAGGTTGAATACTAAGTTCCTAAGGTGTTATTTTCTATGGTGATGTTTTATTTTCTTTTTTTATACAGGTCATATAGCCGCATAGTGGCCACTATTGAATGTTGAGGTATATGTTGTATAAATATTTTATAGTCTACTTTATTTTATATTCAACTATTCGTTGACTTTCATGTCTTATACTCTACATTGTATCTGCTTTCATTTTCAGGAGAGGAACTCAATATTGATGGTAAGATGCAGCAATTGAAGAAAGAGGAGAACAATAACACTGGAGCGGAAAATGCAAAATGAGAGAGAGAAGAGAATCTGTCTAGTGATACCCTTGAAGCCAATATCTTGTATAAGACACACTCATAGAGACTGATGGTCAATCATTCAGAGTTAGTGAATTCACTTGCAATGCTTTGGCAATATAGTGATAATGTTTTGAAACTATGAAACAATATTTCATGTGTAAATTGTAGTCCAACTGATATTATGTTGGAAACTCATATTGTAATACTTGATATTTTATATAATAAAATTTATATGGCTGAAATTATTTTTATTTGCACTTGATATTATTTAGTATTGTAATTAACATATGTAACTTCACGTCATCATATTAGATAAACATGCACATTGTATGGCAATTTTTTAAAATTTAGTTGCAAAATCATACTAATTAATTTATGCTAATTAATTTATGTTGATTAATAATGAAAACATAAAATCAATATAAAAATACTAAATTAGTAGTTTATATTAATGAATGATGAACACGAATAAAATGAATATATGACTAAATTAGTTGTTTATAATGATTACGAATGAAATTAAATGAAATGAATAGAAACTACTAAATCAACTGTTTATATAATGAATATGAAAATACCAAAAAAAGATAAATGACTACTGCAAATGATATTTTTTTAATTAAAATGATGACTAAATTTTGCATATATATGACTATTAGTAACTAATTTATAGTATCTTATAACATGACTAAGATTCATATTTCTTTGGTCATTAATTCGTTTCAAATGATGACTAAAATTTGCATATATATGACTATTAGTAGCTAATTTACAGGATCTTATAACACGATCAACATTTTCGTCATATTTCTTTGATCATTAATTGTTTTTGTCGAGGATTCATCTTGTAATATATTTTGTTGTATATTTGGTCATTAATTGCAATAATCAATGGCTAAACCAATGAAAAATTAATGACTAAATATACTACTATATGGTAAAATTGAGGAACCAATTAATGACTAAGTAAAAAATGACTAAACTTTGGTCGCGTTATAAGATACTATAAATTAGCTACTATTGGTCATCGACGAAAAAATGGTCGTTTATATGCAAATTTAGGTTGTTTTTTTAGTAAATAATTAGTCAGTTTGTACTAGAGAATGCCAATCTACACAAAATGCACAAATTTGCCGAGAGTCATAAATTATGCCCAAATTTGAGGAAAATCCACAATCATTGTCTAACTAGCAAGAAAATTGAATATCAACTATTTTTAAATGATTTCATGTTAAATGAATCTCGTGTAATCATATCTATGGTTTTTCTTCAACCAATATCCGCTAAGAATACATAAAAGACAATATTTTGTAAATTTATCCATGATTGATAGTTCAAACTTAAAGGAGTTAGCTCCAATTAGTCCCCCTCTCTTTCATATAAGTGCATTATCATAGAGAAAGTTGGGGGGTTATTTAGTGTGTTTTTTGTTGTATATCTATAGTTGATGCCATTTTCCATTAGTATCTTATATCAGAGTTGGTCACAAGCACTACAGGGTATCTCTATCCTCGGATCTTCGTTTGTCATGGTTATGGGTCATCCACAAACCCAACCACACACTGTCAATATCACAGTTGGTCACAAGCATTACAAGGTATCTCTATCCTTGGATCTTCATTCATTATGGTTATGGGTCATCCACAAACCCAAACTTCATTGAAGTCCATTTTCTAGGTTGCACACTATCAGTATCATAGTTGGTCACAAGCATTACAGGGTATCTCTATCCTCGGATCTTCGTTCATCGTGGTTATGGGTTAACCACATAAAACCCTTCCTTTAAATGGCTCTTCATATTCAACAAAGGATTCGTAGGAGGAAACTTCATGCAATGGGGACCATTGCTTCTTAAGGAGGGAGGAATGATCCGAATGGAAAATGTCATCAACCCATGGTATTCATCCACCCATGGAATTTACCCATGGTATTATAAGTGGCATCCACTCATGGTATTTATCCACCCATGGTATTGTAAGTGGCATCCAATCATGGTATTTATCCACCCATGGTATTGTAAGTGACATCCATCCATGGTATTGTGACATCCACCCATGGTATTCATTCACTCATGGAATTGACCCATGGTATTCATTCACCCATGGAATTGACCCGTGGTATTGTAGTTGAAAAATACTATAAGTAATAAGTCGCATTTTGTAAAAGGACAGATGGTCGGCCACAATGTAGCCTTTATAGTTATTATCAGTTTTAATTAAAGTTTCTTTGTGGTTTTATTTACTGTGTGTTCTATCATTTTCTTTCTAGCATTACAATTCTTTAGACCTTGCGGGCCTCCCCCACAAGTTCCATTTCAATCTTTTAGATCTTGGGGGCCTCCTCCCAAGATCCAGATCAATAGTAGAGTAGATTGTAGAGATGAGGCCTCCAACTCTTTGTAATTCAAATTATGGTTATTGGGCAAATGTTGTTGATTATGTAACTCTGATTTTATCTTTGGATCAATGAAAACGTTGTTGCTAGTTTGAGATCATTTGTGGTTTTAATTGGTTTTGATCTTATCATTTATTAGGTAGTCTAGTGCTAGTTGGGAGGGCCCACCAACTCATCCCACACTGCCCCACTCCTTTTCTTTGCAGAATGTAGTATATCTTAGTTATTTTCATCACTTTGATAGGTAGATCATAACTTGTTTCCTCTCTTTGAATTCATAATTAAAGTATAGCTTATTTTCGTTGAATACATCATTTACTTCTTACTCTGATCATTGATTGTTTTTTTTACTCACAGTTGTTTTTTTTTAAGGAACATTATAATTTGTTCACTGAAGGAAATTACACATGTTGCAACTCTCTTGGTTGTCTAACTACCTAGTCTAGTTAGCATGGTAGGCTTGTAACTTGTCAACCAAGGGCTTTGTGAAAAAAACCCATTGATCACCATCTCATTTCTTTCCCCTTGATTTTCTTACATTCATGATTGTTAATCTGTTAAGAGGGATAACTTACCAAATTGTTTAAATACAAATTACAACTTCTCCTTGTTTGCATGAATTCCCTGCCTAATCAGAGTAAAAGAATGAAACTGAGGTGATAAGCCCTTGTGTTGTTGCCCTAGATAGTAGCCATCTCCTAGGTTTACTTTTAATATGAATTACTTTCTATTTTAATCCTGTAGCATAGGTTAGAAATTATGTTGATGCTTTGAACTATGCAAATACAATGTAGCATCTTGAAGTTTATGAATATCTTGATTGATAATTTATATTGTAATTATTGAACAATTAATTTGACCAACATTTTGGCATAATTCTCATGGAGGTGCTAAAAGGGTTAGGGCATTAGTAGGCTAGCTTTTTTTGCAGATGATATTTCTTGATTTACCCAATATTTAAGACTTAGAGGAGTGAGATAGTAAGATGGGAGGTAAGAACCTGTGCGACCACTTTGGTGAGTCTCTACATTCCTTTGTTGTATTGTTACAATGTGTTTATTTTATGAAAGATTTTTTGTTTAGATTGATCCATGAAAGGAAGAAGCTAACTTATGCTAATAGATAATTTGGTGACAACAGGGTCTTAGTATCGTTAGGGTGTCCAAGTACATGATACTTTTTTCTTTGAAAATGTGTTCTTTTAGCATATTTTATTTATTTATTTAACAATTTTTTTATTTTTAAGGTGTTGTAAGAACCCCCATATGTTAATCCATATGCCGGTAGATATAAAAAACCAATAAAGTAGCATATTCAAAATGTTTAAGAGCCTATTGGGTGAAAAGGAATGATACTTCAAGAATTTTCTCAAATCCTAGCAATAACTGGAAAACTCTCAACATCCGAGGAAGAGAAAATCTTGGTAGAAATCAAGAACATAGCCACACTCCAAGAAACAATAAAAGGGAAAAAGATCCATGATCCATGTCTACAAGAAAACCCGGAGGCCTCCTTTCCAAGTTACCAACAAGGATTATATTAACTACCAATGTTATGCAATTGGGGTTATTTCACCATTCTCTCTTAGCTATCAGTGTGCTTGAATACTATCCATATTGTAAATATCAAGCAAGTTGCATGGTTCATGACATGGTAAATGATGACAACTTTAGGGCATGTTGTAGTCAATTTGTTTCCTTTCTCCAACAGTGGTACTTCTTGGTCTAAATATTACATGAAATCCATCTTATGGCATCTACTTGTCTCATTGTTGTAGTTGGTTTCAATGCATTTAGCAAGCTTATTTTCTTATCAATCTTCAGTGGATTAACCGACAATATGGAGGAGTTATTTGTGAATATCAACTATCTAAATGCTTGCATGAGGATATGTAAGGTCTTAGGTGTGGAGGAGATGTTGGGTCTCCAATTTGGCATTGTTTTACTGCCACATAATCCTTTTCCACTTACAACATCCCACCCTTTCACATTGCCTTTTAAGCCTTTTGATATGTTATTTAGTAGAAATGGTATCCAAAGCTATCATATAACTATGTTGACCATTTAAATTCCATTTCTATTGTTTTTAGTAAATTAAGAGGATTAAGAATCAATTATTACTAATGACGGTTTTTCCTTAGTTCTATTTCTATAACTTGCATGAAATCCTAATATTGAAGGTTGGTGCATTTTGCTATAGAAGGAGTTCGACCACATGGGTTTTGAAGGTTGGGGTGTCAATATAATTCTATGTTGATCATATCACACCTAGGTTGCACATGTGAGCCTCCAAGTCTAAAACAATGTTATAGGTAAAAGTTTCTAATCAATTAAATTTAGGCACAATTTCCTAGGTGATGAGGGCAATTAAGAATATTATAGAACATGAGTTTTGTTCCTCGTATGGTAGATTTATCATAATGCAATCTATTTTAAAAAATACAACATGGTTTGAGAGATATGTTGGGTTCTTCAACACCAATGTACCCAAAATGCATAAACATTGCCCAGATTTGAGGAAAATGACAAAGCATTGTCTAATCAACTAGAGGAATGAATATTAGATATTTTCAAATGATTGTATGTTAAATGAATATCATGTAATGATATCTTTGGTTGTCCTTCAACTACGATCCGCCAAGAATACACAAAAGAGAATATTTTGTAAATATGCCCATGATTGGTAGTTCAAACTTAGAGGAGTCAGTTCTAATATATGAGCATAGAGTAGTTTTGGGGGTTCTTTAGTGTGGTTATTGTTGTGAGGATCACTATAGATCTATATTAGAGTAGATTGAAAAGAGGAGGTTGCCAACTCTTTGTAATTCAAAGTCTAATTATTAGAAATTTTTCATTGATTATTTAACTCTAATTTTATCTCTATATCAATGCAAATATTGATGTTGGTTTGAGATCATTGGTGGTGTGAATTAGTTTTGATAATCTAGCTTCTTAGGAAGAGTGGCACTAGTTGGGAGGGCCCACCAAATCATCCCATGCTACCCCACTCCTTTTGTCTATGTAATGTAGTATAGCTTAGTTATTTTCCTTCATTATGATAGGTAGATCATAACTTGTTTCCTATTTTTTATTTCATAATTGATGTATAGGTTAATTTCCTTGAAGGCATTATTTATTTTTTTCTTTGATCATTGAATGTTATTGTTTCTAATAGTTGCATTTTTTGTGGGAATAATATTTTTCATTGAAGGGAAATGACACACGCTGCAACCCTCTTGGTTGTCTAATTTCATGGTTCAATCAACATGATAGAATTGTAAACTATCAAGAAAGGTCTTTGTGCACAACCCCAGCAATAACCATCTCATTGCTTTCCCCATTTTTTTCTTGCATTGATGATTTTTTTTTTGGTTAAGAGGGATAACTTACTGAAGGGTTGAAATACACACTGAAACTTCTCCTTGTTTGCATGAATACCCTACCTAGTAAGAGTAAACGAATGTAACTCAAGTGAGAGGGCTTTGTGTTGCTTCCCTAGATATCATGCATCTCCTAGGTTTACTTTTTAATACAAATTCCTTTCTGTTTTCATCCTATAACATAAGTTAGAAAGCCTACTAATGCGTTGAACTATGCACATATAGCATAGCATCTTGAGGTTTATGAACATCCTAGTTGATAATTTATGTTGGAATTATTGATAAACTATTTTGACCAACAATTAGGATCTATAGGAGTTTGATGAAGTTGAAACATAAAAGGTACTCATTGATATTAGTTTACCAACCAGTTAGTGACTACTTCATATTGTAAATGAATATATCTAACTTACACACAAGCGTATATCCCCTCAACACCTAAGCCTTATTGATTGATGTTTAATGCATACTTTTTACTCAATCACATCATAGATGAAGCAATGATTTACATTTGATGGATATAAATGACAACTAAAAACAAATGTTAAAGACATGATAGTCATGAGACAATTATACGTCACAACTAGAGTGTTGATTTTTGTAGCTTGGGAGGTGCTCCAAGCCCTAGGGTTCAGGGTTTGGAGGGAAAAGAACCACAAGGGTCACTTGTGGGCTTGGAACCCAAGGTAGGGGTTTTTCACCCATCGGGATTTAGGTAAAAACCATGAAGAATTTCAGCATGAGAAAATTTGAGGTGATAGAGCTTCGTGTATTAATTCCAACTCTCCAAATATCACTAAAATCAGAGCTCTAGAAACGAAGTTATGAATTTTTGAAGTTGACAATTAATTATGGGCAGTTAAGTCATGTAGGATTGGTCCAAGAGACATGTCTCTTCAAATAAATTTATGGATCCCTCTTTATGTGTATATATAGAGGTGAAGTAGAGGACTTATTCATCATCCAAAAGTGCAATACTTAACTCAAGAAGAACTCGTTGGAGAGGGAGATACTTCTATTTTGGGCCACAGCAAGAGGACAAGACCAACAAAGGTTGAAGGGATTTTTTTAAGGGTTAAATCAGGGCACTGAGTTACTAGAAGGAGGTTGAGAGCCTTTGTTGGAGGGATACAGGAAGAGGAGTTTGTTTGAGGGCTCATTGGAGGTGGGAAATTCCTCAAAAGAGGTTGTCACATGCATGTTTATATTCTTGTAGGGTGTCATTGTAACAAGTGAAGGGAAGGTTTGTGTTTGGGGTTTGAAACTGCCAAAAACTTGTTGTGTGGAAGGAAAACCTTATGTTGGAGGAAAACCACACTAATTAAGGGTAGATCTGCATGGACTTTGGAGCTTTTAGGGACTGTGTGTTTGTGCCCTAATCAAATCTAGAGTTGTAGCAATGGAGTAGACTTCAAACAATGGAAAAAGGTATGTATATTTGTGAATGTTTGTAGGTCCATAAACCCCAATCCATTAACTTTGAATTAGAAAATAATCATAGTTCCCTTGACCGGATCTATAAAATACCATGGGTAGAAAACCATCATGCCCAAAACCATATGTGAAACCCATGCACAAAACCATAGGTAGGTCTGCCCACCTAATATATGGTCCAAAAAAATAATTCTTGAGCCACTGACTCAAACCATGTAGAGGGGTGTTATCAGCCCCCTCAAACCCCTCGATAAGGGGGGTTTCTACCCTCGCTATGCTTGGCACAATGAAGGGGGTGTTGGTCACCCCCCTCTAACCCCGTGGCTTCATGCCTAGGGCTAGTTGTGGAAATAATATAACACACACCCAACATTCTTCAACTTCTTGTTTTCTTTTCCACGCAAGGGATCACAAGAGAACTTAATCGTTGGTCTAGCCCTGCAACTCCCATTTTTTCTCTACGCCAAGAGAAATTCTCAGTGCTCACATACTTTGTCAATCCATCTACAATATTCTTCAAAGTGTCCACCTTTACTAGAAACACCTTTTTGTCCTCAACCATGTCCCTTACAAAGTGATACTGAACATCAATGTGCTTTGTCTTTGAATGAAAAGCAGGGTTCTTTGCCAAAAAAAATGCAATTTGGTTGTCATAGCCTATCCTTATAGCTCGTCGTACTAACCCCATATTTGAATACAATCTCTGTAACCAAACTGCTTCATTTCTGGCATGAGTGGCTACCATGTATTTTCCCTCTGTAGTTGAAAGTGCCACTATAGGTTGTCTCTTACTCATCCAATTGATTGCACCTTCAAATAGGTTAAATACATACCCACTTGTATATATTCTCTGATCCAGATCTCCAGCCTAGTCTGCATCAACAAAGCCATGGATTTCCAAAACTTTGTCCAATCCTGGTCTTCCTTGGTAGCACAAACCATAATCACTAGTGCCATGCAAATACCTAAAAACCCGCTTCACTACTGTCAAATGCTCCTTCCCTGCTTTTGACATAAATGTGCTCAATACTCCCACTTCATGTGTATGGTCTAGTACATTCCATTGAATACATCAGACTACTGATTGCACTTGCATATGGAACACAGAACATGTTCTCTTCCTCTTCTTGTGTCTTGGGACATTGTTCAACAGATAAATTTACACCTACAGGAATACCTTCACTAGTTTACTATCCTACATACTAAACCTCTACAGTATTGTTTGAACATACTTCCTTTGGTTTAACAGAAGCTTTCTCTTTCCCCGATCTCATTTAATTTCCATGCCCAAAATATAGTTTGCAGCACCAATATCTTTCATATCGAATTTGGAGGACAATTGGGTCTTTAAATCCTAGATAATTTCTTTGAAATTTCCAATCATAAACATATCATCCACATACAAAACCAAATAAATAACATGACCACTAATTAATTTAAAATACACACAGTGATCTTCTTTGCTTCTAGTGAAGCCAAGTCCCCGTATCAATGTATCAAATTTATGATACCACATCCTTGGTGACTATTTTAACCCATACAAAGACTTTTTTAACCTGCATGCCCGTTCTTTCTTACCCTTCACTCCAAAGCCTTCGGGTTGCTTCATGTAGATCTCTTCTTCCAAATCCATGTGAAGAAATGATGTCTTCACATCCATCTGTTCTACCTCAAAATCAAAAGTAGTAGCAACAGATAAAATCAATCTAATAGAATTTACCTTAGTAATAGGAGAGAAAATATCACCAAAGTCAATTCCTAACACCTAGGAATAACCTTTTTCTACCAATCGAGATTTGTATTTCTCCACCTTTCCTTCTACATTCATCTTATTCTTAAAAACCCATTTGCTTCCAATGGGTTTTCTTCCAGTCGGAAACTCCACAAGATCCCAAGCCCCATTTTTGTCTAAAGATGTCATTTCATCAACATGGCCTCTATCTAGAGTTTTCCATCCTCTGAATCTACTGCCTCCCTCAAAGTTCTGGGATCATCATCAATAATAGATAGAAAAATTTGAATAGAAATCAGATGGACTATACCTTTCTGGTTACCTTCTTTCTCAAATTGATCTTCTCATAGCTAGAGTTTGTAGCTTGTCATCTACTGATTCCTCTTCTGCTATAGAGTATGATTCTTCCTCCTTTTGCTAAAACTCTGTTTTCTTAGGTTCCTCTAGTAGGACTTCACGTTTAATAACATATTTCACCTATCTAAACACCACATCTTGGTTTTACACAACCTTCCTTGTTTCTAGGTTCCAAAGCTTATAACCTTTCAAACCATCCTTATACCCAACAAATATGAACCTTTCAGATTTACTATCCAACTTGGTTCTTTTCTCCTTTGAAACATGTACATATGCATCACAGCCAAATAACCTCAGATGTGAAAGAGAGAGTTTCTTATCAATCCATACCTCTTGTGGAGACATATCCTCCAACGTTGATGAAGGTGATCTATTACCCAAGTAACATGTAGTCTCCACCACCTCTTCTCAGAATTCTTGTCCTAACCTGACACCTCTGAGCACGCTTCTTCCCTTTTCCACTAACGTCCTGTTCATTAATTCTGCAACTCTGTTTTGCTGAGGTATGTATGGAGTAGTCTTTTTTTGTGCTATACCACACTTCTTATAGAACTCTCCACTGTTATCTGTGCTTAACACTTTTCTCTTCTTCTCTATCTGGTCTTCCACCAGAGCCTTAAATTCTTTAAGCCTTTCAAAGACTTCATATTTCTTCCTAAGGAAATATATCCATTTATTCATTGATAAGTCATCTATAAATGATACATAGTACACAAACTTACCCAATGATGGAACCGACATAGGTCCAAACACATCATTTTGCGCAAGCTCTAATATCCCTTTCGCGCTCTTAGCACTAAAGGGGAAAGTCACCCAATTCTACTTCCCATATACACAATGTTCACTGAAATAAAAATCCAGAGAGAAATTAGACATACCTTCTACCATACCATTACCATGAAGTATTCAAAGGTCCTTCTCTCTAATATGTCCAAGTATTTGATGGCATAGCATGGTATTTTCTCTATAGACTAGAAAGTTTTCTACTCCACTTTTAGGAACCACAAAATTGTTTCACCCATCAATAACAATGCTACCCATAATCTTGTATAGATTTCCAATCCGAACTCCCCACATCAATTCCAGTGCTCACCAAATCATATTGTAGGTATCTTTCTCGAACACTGTCTTTACACATGCATCATCCAACTTGCTTACGTAAATTAGATTTTTATCTAATGCAGGAATATGCAGAACACCCAGAAGTGTTATAATCCTTCCACCTTGCAACTTCACCTTGAATTTTTCATGCCTAATGATTCTAGCCTTCCTTTCATCCCCTAAGAAGACATCATCACCATCATATATCTCATACTCACAAAACCACTCCCTGTGGGGAGTAAAGTGAAAGGATGCACCTAAGTCAATAAACCATGCCTCATGATCTACATGTGTACTTGAAGAAGAAGTCAGCTACACATCCCCACCTTCATATTAGGTGATTTTTGCCTCTACAGAAGGAGAATCATCAGATCCCTTTACTTTCTCAAGAGCTTTAGATCTATAGTCATTTTTTAATTTCCCTTCCTTTTTGCCTTTCCAACGCATCTTTACAAGTTTTCCTGGAGAATTAGATCTCCCTCTAGATTTAGATCTCCCACTCGAGGACTTATTTTTGTTTATGTTCTAGGACCGTCCTCATACAGACAATGCATCACCATTCTGGGCCTCCATATTTTTCCATCTCATCTCCTCCAACAAGGATGAGACTATTTCATCAAACTATAAGGTAGTTGTATTACTACCTATTGCAACAACCAGACTATCCCACGAACCTAGTAGAGGAGACAACAAACTGATGCACTTATCCTCATCTAAAATTTAATATCAATAGATAACAACTGACTTACCATAATATTAAAGGAATTCAGATGCTCTGCCACCGAGTCTCCATCCTTCATCCTCAGTTATATACCTTTTTCCATAGGAACAATTTATTCAACAGTGACTTAGATTGGTATAAAGTCCATAACTTGTCCCACAAAGCCTTTGCCAAAGCTTCCCCTCATACTTTCAACAATACTCAATCTGAGATACACAACTATATGGTGCTCTTTGATTTCTAATCCAACTTCTTCTAGTCTTCATCAAACATTGCCATAGGTTTAGTACCCGAATCTACCATGATCCACAGATCTTTATCCACCAGTAGATCCTCTAGCTTGACTTTCCACAACTCAAAACTCTGACCATTAAATTTCTCAATCTCTATATTTCCACTGTTTTCCATCTTCTTTCACCACGAGAATCGATCCCGTAGATCTCCCAATGAACAGGGTCTACAATAGGCCCGAGCAAAAACCCCTTAATAGCAAAGGCATCCCCTTGAAGTCAAAACAACTCTGATACTAAATGTAGGTTTTAACCCTGTATAGAAATTAACTGCAAACAAATTTTTAAAAACATAAGATAAATAATGGCGAGAGCATAAAAGATAAAACATATATACATAGAGATTTTCTCCTAGATCCCAAAACCGGGACTACCAGATTGATTTTTCATTAAATTCCTTTCAATGTTACAATATATATATATATATGTA
>APFE030503676.1:16821-38781 GCA_000404065.3 Pinus taeda
AGTTCCCTTGACCGGATCTACAAAATACCATGGGCAAAAAACCATCATGCCCAAAACCATGTGCAAAACTCATGCACAAAACCATAGGTAGGTCTGCGCACCTAATATAGGGTCCAAAAAAAAAAAAATCTTGAGGTGCTAACTCGCACCCCGTAGAGGGGGTTTATTGCCCCCCTCAAACCCCTAGATTTGGGGGGGGGGGGGTTCGCGTGCCCCCTGAACTTCCTGTTGCACCTGCCATAACAAAGGGTGGGCTAGCCACCTCCCCTCTAAACCCTTGGCTTCGTTGCTGGAGCTGGTCGTGGAAAGGATATAACACACACCTAACATTGGATCCAAGCATTGGATTAGTTCTGGATCATATTATCTAGCAACCTATGGGAGCCAATTTTGGAAGCTTCATTAGGTGATCATAAGCCTTCATTGGAGTAGATCTCACAATGTAATATTGGGTTCGATTGATCTAGTGGAGGGAAGTGTGTTGGCTACACAAAGTAGCCCTAGATGAGCTATCTTGAAGCAAGGAAGAGGAGCTGAAGGTTTTGTGAAGTTTGGTGCCAAAGTGCAGTGCCTTGATGGATAAAGGTGACTGCTAGCCTAGTAGAATGGAGCTCAGGAATTAGGACTACCCAAAGAGCAAATTGAATGAGATTGTGTACATGCTACAAAAGTGACTTGCAATAGTGTTAGGTGGCAACCCTCTTGGAGTCTCAATGTGTTGTCCTTTGAAGGACTAAGTGACAGCTAGTGAGTAGTACGGGAGTGAAGGACCGACACAACAAGATATGACATCAATTTTGTATAGCTTGTTTGTCATTGTATCTTGTATACCATAGACTGGTGTATTATTTAGATTGGTTTAATATAATGAAGATTGGGTTGTACAATATTTGTTAAAAGTTGTGTATACTTATGCATATGTGATTTACTGCTTTATATTTTCTATTGTGCAAGGTAGTTCTTGTTGAGATTCTTGGTTTGGTAGCATCAAAGATTTTACAATTCTAACCTAGACCCAAGATCGTGGAAATTCAACATAGAGAAAAGGTATCCTCACAATTAATATTTCTATTTGATAGAATCCTCAAGTTGAAAGCCAAGCCTTTTACTTTTCTATTCTACTAGTTTCTATATGCATAACCTTGTACAATCACTTTGAATCAATCATTAATATCCTCTCTGATCTAGGCATAACCCCCCACACATGTTTTTCATGATATATTTGTACTTATCCACCATGGCATCTTTCCATAATTAATCATTTGATACCTCCTCATAGCTAGAAGGTTTTGCATCAATAATGAAAGACACCAGTGCCACATAAATGGAAAATTCTTAGGAGCATGGATTATATAAAACATTTTTCGATCACTAACTTACCCTCTACCTCTTGTAGTGCATATGTAACCCACGTCCATATCCTAGATGCATTGGGTGGAAAAATTGTCATTGTACATGTTAGTTTCAGTCTTTGCATCCTTCCTCCAGTGATCAAATATGCTCTTACAAAGTGATTTTAAGGTGTCAAGGTCAAATTTTATCATTTCAGTGAGTCTTCAAGTTAAATTTGGTCACTAGGCATTAGGTCTAGGGTTTGCTTTCACTCCTTTCAAAGTTTTCCAGATTTCGGTCTATGTCACTATTCAACTAAGTCTACCATCATTCAGAGGGTTGTCATTATCATTTCAAGTTCCACTGGGTCATTTTACACCTTGTTCATAATTCAGTTGCGTCTAGGCAAGGTTCATTTCCCTCTCCTAGGGTTTTGAAGCTAATTTCTCTTGGACGGTAAAATCATCAACAAAACTTGTATCCTGATGTTCATACACCTTCCCCTATCCTTAAAGTACCTTATCAAACACTTCTCATCACTGAGATCCCCCAAATTCCTCATTTTCGCACAAACCCTAGTTTCTTGCTACAACCTGGCAATTTTCTAGGTTGGGCCTGTGTTTTGCCTTTTTGGACCCCTTCCCCTCACTCAATTTCTGAGATTCTACCTTCCCCTACTTCCTAACATCCCTCCAAACTTCCAAAAATTTCCTCAAGAATTTAGAAGCTCCCTATCCCCTTCATTTCGCTTCATTTCGACAAATCTCGTGTTCCTCACATCGGGGTAGGTTTCACTCAAATGATGTTTCTAAGAAAGGAAAGATGAATTTGGGAAAATTGAGAGATTTTTTTGTCCACAACAGACCAAAGAAGAAAAACCTCCTTCACTTTTTACACAGGTGTCATGGTTTTGAAGAAATGTCAAAAATACAATTGCCTCAGGAGAATTGATGCACCTCTGGAGTGACCTTGGGAAACTCAAGTTTTCTCCTAGCTTGGTTGGCCAAATGACTTTCTTGATGATCTAAATGCTAAATAGAGACAAATATCTTTCCAATGCACTATCATGAGCTCAATTTTGGGTTGAGGAAGGCATTAAAAAGTTGACCGCAACAACACTCTGCCTTGAGGCAGCCTCATTTGGCACATTTTGACCAGTCTTGGGAGATTTGATTTTTTATAGAGAAAATGAACTCCAAATTGAAAAATTATAGTTGGGTTAGAAATTAGACTCAAATAAATTTCCAACGAGCTATCCCATGCCTAATTTGGACACCGAGAAGGCCTCCACAAGTCTTCTAGAAAAAGTGCGATGCACAGGAGGAGGAGCGTGGTGCACATAGAAAGCACGGCGCACTGGGAGGAATTGCCCAGTGTTAATTTGAATGGGCGAGACGCACATGGAGAGCATGGCACACTGGGTTCTTAACGCGGTGCATATAGCCTCAAGCTCGAAAATTGCTAGAAACTTCACCAAATTTCTCATACTTTGCATAGATTTGCTAGGTAGGCTTGCTATCTTGCTATTGCATCAAATTTTATGATAAGAGACGATGGTTTATGGGTGATAGTGGTTGCAACAAAAAATTTCAAAACCTACTTCTAAAGATCCTCAAGCCAATTTCTTCTAGGGTTTAAAAAACTCATTGTTTTCTCCAAACATTGTGGAAGGGTCCAAGCCTACATCAGCAGAACAGGGATCACCATCACAACATAAGGCACCTTTTCAAGATGAGGAGCAATTCCATGTTTACATTGATATAGTAAACTTGAATGTTAATGAATAGCATAAGATAGTAGATTAGGTCATCATAGAGAAAGATGCTAAGATCAAAGAGCATAGGGACAATTTCTCTAAGGCCAATTTCATGGTTTGATTCCTAGAGCAGGATAATGAGAAATTGAAGGTAAATCAACTACTCTTGAATAAGCATAAGGTTGATGTTAGCAAAGAAAATGTAAAGGGAAAATAATTAGTTGACACAAATGATTCAAATGAGCATCAAGAGCAAGTGACAAGGAAGAGTCCAAAGGCTAGAGGACTCAAAAGGGAACTTCAGCAACAAAGGGAGCAGATGTCTTCAGTTGACCTAATTGTAGGAGAAATCAATGAAAATAGGGAGTTTTGGCTTGACAAAGTAAATTTCCATTTAAAAAATCTTCTTAAGAGGGCCAAAAGAGAAAAAAATTCAAAGACACATGGCTACTCATTGCTACACAAGGAATTAGGTCTCCAAAGTCAAAATCAAGCAGTTGAAGAAAATACTCCAGGAAACCCTAATTAGGCAAAAAGAGAAGGTTAAGTTGGATTTGCTTGCTGATGCTTCCCTCAGAGCAATATAGGACAAGGATAAGGAACCAGTGCAGGAGGAAGGGCCATCATGTGAACGAGAGACTGAATTCGTTCTCCTTCACAATGATGAGACCGATACAGAGCCAACAACTGCAGAGCTCAAAGAGATCATCCAGGAGCAACAATCAGAGATTGAGGCCTTGTCCCTTGAATTGGAGAGGGCCAAGTGGAACATGAAGTGCCTGGAGTAGAGAAACAAGTAGCTTGAGGACCAACATGAGATCATGGAGCTGCAAAACATCCGTGAAGACCAGCAAGCTGCCCAAAGAAGCCTAAATGAGAAGACACATATTCAGCAGGAGATAGAGGTTGATTGTGAGATTTAGCTCGAGAGGATCCACATCCACTTAAAGAATCTATTGGCGAAAACAATCAAGGATAGGGACATGCTCAGGAACATGAAAAACCACTATTGGGCATGGAACAAGATTTGCAAGGTACAAAATAGGAATTTGAAGGCAAAATTGAGCAAAGCAACAAAAGAGGCAAAAGAGGCAAAAAAGAAAGATCAACTTCGAATCTTGGCTGAAGCTTCCTTGGCACATCATAGCACTCCATAGAGAACCTCCAGCCCAAATTTCAAGAAATTTGGGACAATTTTGGTCGCATGAGAATTTTTTGGCACAAACACAGGTTTTTTCTCTATACGCGTCGTGCCACCGGTGCGACACGTAGGATTGGGAGCTCCAAATGAGAAATGGTTTGAATTTTTGGATTCAACATGCAAAATCACAACTACTGGAACTCAGATCAAGAAATTTGGGCATGATTTGATTCTCCAGGAGGTAAAAAACACCCAAAAAATGGCCTCACTGCCCCTATTTTGACACACAGGAAGCAGTCTTGGGAGAATGAATATTTGGAGGGGCAAATGAGCTCCAAATTCAAAAATTCCACTTGTGTTGAAAATTAGACAGGACAGGCTTTCCAACGAGCACACTTGGGCACATTTTTCACTCCTGCAAGTGCCTCAAAACTGGCCTCAAAGTGGCGCAATGCATACAGAAAAGGGTGCGACGCATATTGGAAAAAAGGCCCAGAATGCCTCTGTTTCGCGAAATTTCGCTTCCCGACTTCTTGTAAATGGGCCCACTCATATGCTCTTCAGTTTTTTGGCACCTAAGGCAGTTTTAAAAGTATTTTCACTCTAGATGGTGAGTTATCCAAGTGGCAAAGGAAGGCAAAGGGCCACCCAAGCCATTTGTCATGTTTGTGGCGCTGCACCTGTAGTTGATGTTTAGCTCTCCACCTTCATTTTGTGATGATTCAAATAACTCTCCAACCCTTGGGCATTCTATCTCTTCATGGAACTTTCTATATATTGTAGGCAAACTATTTGCAAAGGGTTGGTTGGCTTGTAACTTCTGGGAGAGTGTGGGAAAGAAACTCTGTTTCTGCATTGTATATTTTTTACAGAGGATTAATGAAAGGAAATGGCTCTGTTTCATGAGATTCATGTTGTTGTGAGTGTAGAAAATGTGTCTCTTATGTTTCATATGTATCTTGTTATGTTTCATAGTTCATTTCATATTTATTTCCAGTGAAATTTTCTAAGTTAGCTAAGGTAGAATTCAATTTTATTGCTCTGCCTGTGGGAAAATTTCATGTTCAGTGTTCATTCTTTTGTTGAAAAGGATTCATGTTGTCCATGCCCTTTTCACCCTCTTAATTAATCTCTCCATTCCGCACTATCTTAAACTAAATTGCTAGGCTTTTCGCCTATCTTGCCTCACGAAATAATCCGTGCCTTTGTATTAAGTTCTCTATCCATTGAGGTCCATTGGTCCCATACCATCCCAGAAACACAGTCATTCATAAGAATCACTTCTTGTATCCGTATTTCACTTACTATCCTAAGATAAATAGTTCACTGTAAGTCATATCAGGCCTTTTCATTACTTATTCACTGAGTGTGACTCGGAGAGAGCCCTCTCCTGTTCTGGTAGGGCTAGCTACCAGACTGAGCGTGGTTTGTGGTTACCCTGAATTTTGCCTTCCTTCAGCCTAAGGCAAATTTAGGTGATAACAGTACATGAACTAGAACTTAACTAATCCAACTTTGTCTTACTTATAATTTGTGGATTGGATTTTGGGCAATAATATTTTCAACTTCCTCAATCTCTATTGGAGACTCCTAAGACTTAGAGAACCATACATCCTCATTAAGCTTGGAATCTAAGCTTACAACTATATTTCACTAAGATGGAAAGTAGGATTTGAAAACCTTTGAAGTTTCATTATATCCCACAAAAAGATAGGATAGGAAAACCGAAACCATGGAAATATTATACCTATGATTTCTTATTAATAGAAGCTTATTATGTGCAAAGTCCTTCAATATATTGTGAGGACACTTATTCATAATTTAGACCATCATTAAACATGCTTCTACTAGAAGACACATGGGAAAATATAGGTCATGTATCATTTCCTTGGAAATCTCTATGTAGGGCCATTGCCTTGCAATCTGGACTCAACTGCCTTGGAAATTTAGGTCATGCTAAGCTTATCAATTACCATAACCACATATATTACAATGTTATATGTGCTTATGGAAAATATTTTATAGCTAATTCTATTATTAAAATTCAAATGTTTTTAATGATATTTGTATTGTGCTCGTGCCTATTATGCCAGGCAAGCTTCTCAATTTCTATAATCATATGCTTTATAGTATACATGTTGATATAATGTTACACTTTATTTCGTTATTTGTAGATATAACATGGAGATACTAAACAAAAGTAAGGATATCAACAAAACATTAAAATAACCGAGATACAAAATCCTTTACAAGTGATGCAGAAATGGGACATTCAAGTAGTGTAAGCACTCATAACAACTCTAGTGGTACTGATGGCCGACATATAATTGAATGTTTTATATATAATTGTTTGTTTGTAAAATTCATACTTTTTTGTATGTGGCCCTTTATGTTATCTCATTAGGTATGATGATGGTGACATTTCGTTTATCATAGACCTTTATGTTTTCCTTATTCTTATATATTACAATGAAATTCTTATTCTATTACAGTGAGTGTTTCTATAAAATGTTAGATTGCAAATTAGATATATGCATAAATTATCACAATAAACATGTGTAATTAGTTTGTAAATAATACAATATATAAATGCAATGGTTATATCTAAATACATTAAATTTAAGTCTAAAAATCAAATATTTTATTAAAATTATTGGGTTTCCTTAACATAAATTCTTGAAATTTTATAAAGAAGTACAAGAAATAAGATGTTGCATTTGTATATCTAGAAATATGTTAAATAGCTTATGGGTAATTTTTGCATTGAAACAAATTGGTGTATTTTCATCATTACTATGCTCTAATGCATGCTCAACATATAAGTACTCATTTTCATGGGAATGTATCATTCATAGGTGCACCCTACTCAATATATAAGTACTCGTTTTCATAGGAATGTATCATTCATAGGTGCACCCTACATGTATTTAAGCATTGGTTTTCCTTCAATGTATGAGAGCACCAATGCAATATATAACAATACAAATTTCGATGCATTTAACATGCATCTAGGTTCTTTTTTTATTGAATGCATGGACTCAATGTTCCTGTCTAGATAAAGAGTATTGGTTCCCTATAACAACATCCACATTGTTACCTTTAATGACATGTTTTCATTATCATTACAATTAAGTTACTGCAATTTTGTTACCTTTAATGACATTTTTCATTATCATTACAATTAAGTTACTGCAATTTTGTTACCTTTAATGACATGTTTTCATTACCATTACAATTAAGTTACTGTGGTTTTGTGGTGTGCAAGGAGATATGATGCTTTAGTACTAAAAAATTATATAAGTGCACTAATGCTTTAGATTAAATAATATGCACCAATGTGAATATATTAGTTGTGCATCGATATGTGATTGTGTATATGATGCAATGGTATGCCATTATATATGTGTCACACTAACCAAAAACCTTCACTAAAACCTAAAAGAAAATCTCATTAATGAAGGCTTTTGCAATGAATTTTAGATAATTTTACTTGATATTGTAACACTAAAATCCTTCACTAAAACCTCCATAAAAACCTATTTTCCTTAATGACATGATATTGTTAGTTTTTGAGGTTACTTAGGAAGTGTTCACACCATATTTTGAGGTGCTTCATAAGATATGGGGTGCAAAGTGTAGTTTTATCCCTTTTTGGATATGTGAGAGGTCTATATGTTAAAGGTGGCTTACTCATTGGTTATCATACCTCACATGGATGCTTCACTAACGTTCTTCCTTGGAGCATTGGAGATAGCTTAGTGACTTTCTACACGCTAGCCACATGGAGAGGTTACTTTCTTGGAAAACAATTTATGTAGAAAAGGGAGCTTTTGGAATTGTAAAGGAGGGAATTGAGTCCTTTATAGTGTAGAGGTAATTTAATTTCTTAAATTACTTAACATAAATTATCAACCTGGGGGTCCGTGGACTTGCAAGGCACACGTGCACCATATGTGGTAGAGACAGGTTTTCAATTTCGAAAGAGAAATCTTAATCTATTAAATGTAAAATAACAATTGACATAGAAATAAATCTATTCTAAAAAGCAATTGTTGAAAAATGTGCAACAAGAAATGCTAAATTTAGAATGTGCTAAAAATAGAACTCCTAAAAATAGCACTTCTAAAAATAGTAGTTTGGCCAATGAGAATTTTGGCCAACTTGGGTGAGAGGTGAAACTGCTAAAAATAGAATCTTCTAAAAATAACATTTCTAGGTCCCTTCCTATTTATAGCAGTCCCTAGTCTATCCATATGAAGTAAAATTAATTTTGGTCTTAACAACAGTTTAAAATATTAATTAATTACTCTCCATGTGTTAATTAATTATGGAAAATTAAACTTGAAGTCTTTGTGAGATCATGCAATTATTTTCTCCCTTGATTTAGGAATTTATCCCTTGATTAAAGGAGATAAGGTTTAGTTCTATAATGAGATAATCAATTGACTTAGTTTAACTTAGTCAAGTCTAGTTAGATTATTTTAACAAGTTGTTAAAATAATAAAATATAGTTTGTTAATGCTTGCATGCATATGAAAACTATTATTTTAGATAACTGAGAATTCACTCATGGATAACTGTTGCATGTCAGTTCTATCAGAGACCCAATTGAGATCAGATGTGGGACAGTGTACTATCAGATGCTTGGATATTTCTAGTAAGTATTCCTTGCATGGAGAAGGATCTATTTCCAAGTGAAATACTTAATATAGGCGATTGGAGGACTTGTGGCCTATATATTGAGGCCTAGGTAGTCTATGATCTTGATCTTCTGATTACAGAGAGATCAGGATAGCTATTGAGCTGATTCTTTTTGTATGTTGTTGAGGATCTCCACTTGATTGATAATACATGGTTGGGGTTTTATGCTGGTTCTTTCCCCTAGATATATCTTGTGTTATGTGTGATTATTTATCTTGATCAATTATACATGTTTCTACTTGATGTTGCTCATGAATTCGATTATGCTTTCGCTTAATGTTTTGTAGAAGTAGAACAAGTATTATGCTTTAGGACATTGCATATATCGGTTTGTTCTACATGTGAAATTTCTATAGCAATAAATCACACCACACACTTCCGGAAGTAAAAATAATTTGCGAGAATTGAAATCACACATTTGCATAAATGAAATAACTAATCTAATCACTCTTGCATGAAATTGAAATTATTAATCTAAGCACACTTTGCAAAAATCAAAGGAACATGATAAATTCCCAGATTACATAAAAAAGGATCTACAATTATCAATTCAAAATCTATGCTACAAACTTACTATTAAATTTTCTTATTACATCATCATGATACATATACTTCCATGATTCCAAACCTCTCCAATATTACAAGTTTCACATTACAAATTCTTCCTCTACTACTCCCCTCTATGAAAGGAGAATGCTCTATTATATATACAAAAATTAAAGAAACTACCTCATTAATGGAGATCTACTATTCTCTATTTAGATCCCTAAAATTCTTAACCAATTACACACATATCCTTTTATCCAAGATTTTCTCCTATGAGATATGTTTGACTCCTAACCAAAATCTCCTTCCAATCTTGAAGAAAATTCGAAATTAATCCTTGGAGGCCACATAAGAGTGTCTTGGAAGCTTCCAAATCACCTACACATGTCACCAAACTCATTCCTCCTTTCAGTATAAGTAAATACATGCTATTTTTCTAACTTTTAATCATAAATTCACTCTAAATACTTGAAACTAATAACTTTGGAAAATACAAAATATGAACCCATATGGCAATGAAAGTGTAGGGTTATGTAATGACAAGGTGATGAAATGAGGCAATAAAAGTGAGAATGAAGGTGAAATTGTATGACATTTTGAAGACATCTTGGAGACCCAACATACTCCCCAACTGAATTTATTGCATGTCCTCATGAAATCTATTGCATTGATCATGATTTGATCTTTTGAATTGTTTTGATTCTATATGAACTTTGGCTGATGTTGATTCTTCTTTCTACTTTGCACAATCATTTGATAACTTTGTTCCTTTTGCAAAGTGTCATTTTTGAAAAACATTTGATTGCAACATATTAATATGGTTGGTTCTTGTGTTGCAACCAAATTTTATTAGTATTGGTTCTTGTGTAACAATACTTTTCTCATTTTTGTGTTGCATAAAAAGACTTTTGAAATCATTTAATTAGCCATCTAACGTGCTCATTCTTCGATCATCATTTGCAAAACATATAAGTTTTTGAATCATAATGCAATAGTAGTTGTTTGGAAAAGTATGTTGGTTGGATGATGTGTGACATAAAAGGTGATAAGATATGAATGTGATATGAAGTATGAACATGAATTGGTATCCCCCCATCCCAACTAAAGGTATTTTAAGTTCTTATGAAATGAGAAAGGGAATATGGTGAAGCATTTTCCAAAAAATATAATTTCAGTATTGAAGGAATTATATGATAAAGAGCTAGAATAGAACATACCTTTACTTACCTATGAAGTGGACAAGTTGTGCATATGTATAAAGGTTATGGCTGCTACTGGATCATGGAATAGAATGTAGAATCATCTGCTTCTTGGTTACATAAATGGTGGATGAGGTTGTGAAATTGGATTCTTTATTTCTATTGCCAAATCTGTTGTATTCGCTACAAAATGCTGAAGTGATATAGTCTTCACCTGTTACAAAACCTAATGGTACAATTCTAGTCATGCGAATAAATGTGTTGTTGTCGAGAATGAAGAGAAGTCATTAGATTACTAGCCATTAATGAATGCCATTAACCAATGCAATGCAAACTCACCATTAATGTCAATGAGTGCCAAGGTACCTAAGTACATCTTGTGAAGTGCGAATAGATGACCTGATGTTGATCCACTTGTAAGATCCAATGATCAAAGTACATTGATGTATTCCCATGATTGTCAGTGAGAGAACTTGTCACAAATGCATACAATCCTCAAGGTACTAATAAGGACTCTAACCTTGAACATAGATAATGTGCTGATGTCGATAGGCCAATACTTATTAGAAGGGAGGCCTTAATGAATTCTCCATCATCAAACGCAAGAAAAAAACAACAATTTTGAGGGACTATGGATGAAATTTTTTGCAGTGGATCAAGGTTTATTTGACAAAATGAAAAGGGAAATGGATGAATCAACATTGTAGGGGAGTTTAATGGTTTTATTTATGGGTTACGGGTTAATGGAAGCGAGGTAGGAAAGTAGAATGACTATGAAGAAAAATGAGATGAATATTTTATTGACTGAAGGAGTAGGAATGCGATGGTAAACTGGTTTATGAGAGGATTTCTAATGATGTGATGGAAATCATTTGACATTCTTTATCCAAGATCATGTGCTCATGCTTGGATATTTCATCTTTGATGTTACTCTAATCATGTTCTTTTTGAAAGAAATGTGGTTTTTGAGAGACATTGTTTTGCTTATGGTCATCTGTTTTATCTTCTTGGAACCTGCAAAAGCTTAATATTTTTTCTGCAATGAAATGTAAGATTATTAAAAGAGAGAGGTGATAGATCTCTCTATTTATGATATTTACACAAAAACTGAGAATTGGTACTAATAAAACAAATTCATAAAATAAAACCAAATGAATTTTTACCTGTTTCGAAACTAGTGCCTTTGTTTACCTGTCATGTCTTGTTGGAAATTTATTCATCATTTTATTGTTTCAAATTATGAAGAAAGATTTCTCATTGTGTTTATGTCATCGATATCTTTTCGTCGATGTTTGAATCATCGAAAACTGATGCCATAAGAGAAAGTTACGCTTATTTGAAATTTTTGTGAAATAGTGAAGATACTCATGTGTAAATGTGACATGGAAACATGATGTTGATGTGAAAGATGAAGTAGACAGATGATATGGAATGTTGATCATGATTTTATGATTAGAATGCATTGTTGATAGATAGTTCATTGAGTTAAATAAAAAGTTGCAGAATTTTTTTCAACTACAGAATGTGCATAGTTTCTATAGCTAAAATCCTGAACAGTCAGTTAAGTACACACAACTATGTATTTTTGTTATAAAAAAATAATCAGTCCAATATTTAAATTAAGTAGTATCTCTTCTAGAAAAAACTAACAATTACCCTACTTTTTTATTGATTATTTATTGGAAAATGAAAAAGATATTTTTTTTAATTAAAAATGCAAGGAATTTTTGATCTGCTTATTTACCTATAAACTTTCAATGATTGAACAATGGAAGAAAGATTTGTTTGTTGTTCCATTTCTTTATGCATATTTTCTCTATCAGGTCCTCTTATATATGACTCTTTGTTCTAGAAGCATCATTTTGCTACACACCTTCGGTTGGGAACGAGATCCCCCAAGGATAGTTTTGGGTTAAAAGCCCATGTTTTGGGTCAAATTTTGTAATAAAGTTGTAAATTTTCCACATTTTGTGGTCATGGAGTGTGAAGGTATCATGAGTCATAAAGGGTTGTCCGCCCTTAAAGTGTAAAGTTAGCTGTAAAGATCTACCCATGGTCTGTGGACCATGGGATTGTATAAAAAGAACTAAGTAAGTAAGCTCTAAGTAGTTTGGAAGAAGTAAGAAGTCTTGAGCGATAAGGAGGAAGCCTTTATATGTCTAAGTTTTGGGTCTTAGTGTAGGTAGAGGCTCTATAGTTGAGTGTACAGAGGCCTAGGGTGGAAGTTTATAGCTGAGTGCATGGACCCCTGCAGCTGTGTGCATAGGGCGGATAGAGTCTATAATCATATGAAGATATCAATAAAGAGAAGCATTCTACAAATTATGTGTCTTTGTCTACTGTTAATGCATCTTGTCACATTGTGTATGGATTTAATTTATAATGCTTATGTGATGCATGAATGTATGTAATTATGTTGGTTAATCAAACATAAGTAAGAATATCTTTTTATGCGGTGCTAACTGTGATTGTTTAGCAAGATAAATAAAACACTTAAAGATAATTGGGAACTCGTAAAATTCATTGTCGTAGCTGGCAAAAGTACCTAAACTGCAGGCTAGGGCTGCGTGAAGATCGATTGTACTCTTTCACCGAGGTACTGAAGGGTAGAATAAAGGGCTAGACTGACAGAGCCCTACAACATAACACCTGCACGAAATCAGGAACAAAAGGAATAAATCGACATCACAACCATCTCAGGGTGTGGAAACTTGGTTCCAGCATCCCTCCATACTGCTTCGGGTGAGACTTCGATTCGTGCTCCCAGGATGATGCCGAAAGGGCTAGTAGTGTAGGGATTTGTTTGGCTCACTAATTTTGAACCTTTGTTAGGCCCCACGCAGCCAACAAATAGTTTCGTTGCTGGGACTAGGATCTGCATAAGAGATGTGTGATGTCGTATCACTAGAAACCAACTGAGAAAGAGATCAGAGACTGGTTGGATAGGAAGATCCACGAATCTACGGCGCAGGAGAACAAAAATCCATCACTGATAAAGGAACAGTGGTTGGATAAGTACCTATATACAGAGATCCATGAGATCTTTTTATGTTCCTTTCCGGTTGAGCTATACGAGTGGATCGTGAAGCTAGAGGATAGCCAAGGAAGTTGGAGACTTGACAGTCCTATTGTCTGAACCCCAGAGTTAGTACAGAGGTTGGAAGCATCTGAGGATAAGATCGCCCACACTATCGATCGTTGGCTCGATTGCATCATAGTAGGATTTGTGACTAAATTCATAGTCGATACCTCAGTTAGCTACGGTGAGGCAGAGCAGAGCTTTTTCAAAGGTTTGTGAAGTAAGTACTTGAAGTCCTTGAATACCTAGATTAAGATGTTATTGTGTGAAAAATGGGTTATGCAGCTACCTTGATGTTCAGAGCTACGTGAAGCGAACAAACTTATAGGAATGAAGGGAGAAAGGGTCTTGAATATAGTCCATTGGTTTCACCTCCATTGGGTGATGAAGATGGATTAGCACAGGGTTTTCCATGAAGTGATATTCAGTTAATAAGACAAGGATTCCCACGACTGCCACCTCCACCCACACCACCTCCAACTTCACCACCATCACCTGTGACTTCACCCATACCACCTCCACCTCCATCGCAGTTCAACATGGCAAATTCAGTGAAGTTTCCTTTGTTTAAAGGCTTAAGAAATGAGGACCCGGACCAATTCTGGTTCGTTGTGAAAGCTGTATGGGAAGCTTAGGGCATCACAGATGATCACATGAAGAAGACAACATTGGTCAGTGCTCTGCAGTATTGCATACTAACCTAGTACATCAAGTACTCTAATGATAACCCAAATGCTAGGGTGGCGGACATCCAAATCACGTTGAATAAAGAATTCATTAGGCCTAAATTCGAGGCACAATCGATTTTGGGGTTCAAGGAAATCGCAATGAAACAGGGTGAGACACCTTGGGAATTAGATCAAAGGTTGAAGTGTAAAATCTTGAAGCTAACATGAACTTAACAGATGGACAACACCGTGAGTGGTTCGTGGCTTCGCTCCTACCACACTTAAGGTTTGCACTATCACAACAGAAGATAACAACTCAGGAAGAGGCCTTGGAGATTGCAATGAGACTGCATGAAACACCAATGTAGGATCTGAATCTGGGGGTTCAACAAATCCATGCACAGTTGCAAAATCATTGCCTTGAAATGCAAATTTTGAAGCAAGACAAAATAGTTCGACTGGAGGTGCGTGAAGAGGTATGGTGCCTGAAATGCAAGGGTCAGGAGCATGACAAAGACCATTTCCTAGTCTTTTCAAAATATATTGCAGCAGGAGGACCGATGCCTTTGAGGCTAGAAGCTCAAGTAGGACCAAGCACGCAACCTGCGTTGTGGTGCACTATATGTCAGGTACCAAGAAAACATACAACAAATAACTGTCATTTGCTGTAAAAGTTTGTAAAAACACCACAACAACTATATTCCAACTTCTGTCAGTCAGTAGGGCATGATGAGTGCAACTACAGAAGCTA
This sequence comes from Pinus taeda, assembly GCA_000404065.3. Lineage (NCBI taxonomy): Eukaryota > Viridiplantae > Streptophyta > Pinopsida > Pinales > Pinaceae > Pinus > Pinus taeda. The sequence goes on from APFE030503676.1 coordinate 31,995, forward strand.
TGAATTGATGATGGATAGAACACCTACCTATAGGGTTTAGGCAAAAACGTAGCCCCCTAACTAGAGTGCGGGGATGGCACAAACAAGCTTTCAGGGGCGTGGACGAGGCCGAGGTGAAGGAGGACCTGGCAGGGGTCAGGGATAGCTAATCTACTACAATTACAGAGGATCGGGACACTATGCCCATGATTGCACTAACCCAATGCATCTATTGTGCAAATATTACACTCTGTTTGATCATGAAACATAGGAATGTCCTACGTTGATAGTGAGGATACACGACAAAGGGCCGTTTCCACCTCAATCAACTCAGAACCTGTAGATGATGAGGTTTGAGCCTCGCAAAGAGGATCCAAATGTGAATATAGTGCTCCGAAGTGGAATTGCAACAAGGGATGATAAGGGGAATAGCCTGAAGATAGTGCACAGGTTCGCAAAGCTCTGGTGAAGGACACTAAATTTGATTTGGAGCATGCACGTGAAATGTTCATGGAAGCCAAGAAGAGCTTCGTTGAGGCCTCCAGCTCAAGGAACAAGGATAAGCCGGATCAAGAGATGGACTCTTCTATGCTTACAATGTTTCTAGAGACCTACATGAATTTGTTGTGCAGTAACAAGTTTGTGAAGGGGTTACAGGTGCCAGAAACACTCTAGGTGAACTGCACGGGGTATGAAAGGTTGGTAAGCATAAAACAAGGACAGGACAAGAGATGAGGCTAACCGCATAGACAGGAAGATATGAAATGGATCAGGTTATTTTGGATCTGGGGTTAGACGTGAATGTCCTACCAAAGCAGACTTGGGAACAGACGGGAAGACCCACGCTGCAGTCGTTTCTGATTCAGTTAAGGATAGAAAATCAGCAAAAGATCAACCCCATGGGGCAGCTACAAGGGGTGACTTTAGATATTGAAGGTGCGAGCCCATTAGCTAACCTTGAAGTAATAGAAATTATGGATGATAGCAACCCCTACCTCGTGCTCCTTGGCATCGATTGGGCTATTGATATGAATGGGGCAATCAACCTAATGAAGCCAAATAAGATATTTGAGAAGAAATCACTCTAGATAATAATAGCCCTAGATCCTGCTGAAGGATCGCACTATATTGAACCAGTCTGCAATTATGAGAGCGATGATGATTTGGACTGTATCTATAAGATAACAGTGGGAGAACAAGATTGGGTGAATCCAACAGCTGATGGACGAATTACATGGGATCACGAGAGTTCCTGCACCTTGGACTTTGATGAAGAATTAGAGCGCTAGTAGGATCGGTTGCATAAAGTAACCACATTGAGTTGTAACATGATGACCCGGTCGCTGCATTATGTGTCGTTGGAAGTAAGAAATCTGCCCACTTACGATGGACTAAATGATGTAGATATCTTTTTGGATGCATTTGAGAGGGAGGTAACAAAGAAGTAGTGCTTCCAGGCTTTAGACTGGGCACTGCATGCTACGCTCACAAGGTGGTGGGGTATGCATAAGGGTAGCTTTGATGATTGGCATGAATGTAGGAGGATGATGAGAACACGCTTTGGGAAGCCAAAGGTACGAATGATAGACAAATATCACGGGAAGGACGATCCATGTGCACACTTGGCCAAATGGGCCGAGGCTTATGGAGCGAAGCCCAAAACTGAATGGGTGCACTTATTTTGTCACACCTTGGATGTCATCACGATGAACTGGTACTTAGAAACGAAGCTCCGCCATGGTACAGGTGAATGGGATATTCTGCGCGAAGGGTTCATAATGACATTCAACTTTCAAGACAGGTTTGACTATATTGACGAGGCACTACGAGAAGTGAAAGAAGCAATCCTTAGGATGTCGCAGGATCCTTTGGACCTGATTCAACCCAATTGGAATACTCAGCAGAGCAATGCAATAGAATGCTATAATGAAATTGCTGAAGAAGAAGATAAGGATCTTCAAAATATTAATATTCCTGAAACAGAGGGTCACCACAAGGTTGAGGGACTGTAGATTGAGAATCTCGATATAACCACGCCACTGAAAACGAGAAAGGTAAATATTGGTATGGATGTAGAACCCAAATTTGTGAAGATTGGAGATTACTGGGATGATGCGACGGTGAATAAGGTCGCTAAATTGCTCAATGAATACTAGGATTTGTTCCCTACCAAGTTTACGGATCTAAAAGGGATAATAGGAGACTTGGGTGTTATGAATATCACGTTGAAGCTGAACACGAAATTGGTTAAGCAAAGACCTTACCATCTCAATCCGAAGTATAAAGAGAAGGTCTGCTTAGAGCTAGACAAGATGTTCGCGGCAGGCATCATTGATCCCATAGAAGAATCTGATTGGGTAAGCCCAATGGTGGTATAGGAAAAGAAGTAGAAGGATGAAACAAGGATATGCATAGATCTTAGGAAGTTGAATGACGCTTGTGTACATGATCCTTTCTCAACTCCATTCACTGATGAAGTGTTGGACAATGTAGGTGGCCAGGAAGCATATTCCTTCACTGATGGGTTCTCTAGGTATCATTAGATCAAAATCGCGAGGATAGAAGCAAGAAAACTTATGCGACTGAGTGGCAATGTTTTCAGTACATTGTAATGCCATTCAGATTGAAGAATGCGCTTGTGATTTTTTCATGTGTAGTCATTACTGCGTTCAAAGAATTTATTCACAAGTTTCTGGAGGTGTACTTTGATGACTGGAATGTGTTTGGGTTGGTGAAATGCCATGTGGAAAATTTGTGCTTGATGCTAGATACCTGTCGAAGATACCAGATCGTGCTTAATCTAAAGAAATGCCTATTTTGTGTTCCTGTTGGGACCCTGCCAAGTCATGTGGTTTGTAGACAGGGACTGATGGTAGATCCCATGAAGATTGCGGTGATACTTAACTTAGAAGTGCCGAGGAGTGTGAAACAGCTACGTGCTACCCTAGGACATATTGTATATTACAAAAAGTTTATCAAAGGCTATGCCCAGATCACCGTGCCTATGGAGAAGTTGTTGAAAAAGGATGTCACATTCTGTTGGAATGAAAAATGTAAGAAAAGCTTGGATGTATTGAAATAAAAGATGGTCACCACGCCGATTCTAGTCTTCCTGGATTGGAGGAAGGAGTCTCATGTACATGTCAACGCGTCATGTATAGTGCTGGAAGTAGTACTGACACAGGCTAGCAGAGGAGACTTGGACCATCCTATAGTGTTCGCAAGAAGAAGGTTATCACAGGTGGAGAAGAACTATTCCACCACCAAGCGCGAAGGGTTAGCCATAGTATACGCGCTCCAGAATTTTAGACACTATTTGCTGGGTGGCCATATTAAGATGTATATGGATCATTCTGCATTACAATACCTGGTCAATAAGCCTATGTTGGGGGGAAGAATCTATAGGTGGTTGTTATTATTCCAGGAGTATGATTTTGATGTTATTGTGAAACTTGGATGACTAAATAGATGACTAGACCATCTGTCACGCATCAAAACAGGGAAAGAGCCCACTAATTTAGAAGAGGGATTACCTGACGCACAACTATTTGTAGTGCACATCGTGGATGGTCATTTTGAAGATATCATACACTTCCTAACAACAGGAACTACCCCGAAATGATACATCGTCTAGTAGAAGAAGGAGTTAGTGGTGCGCATGATAGAGTTTTCTATCATTTAAAGGCATGTTTACAAAATGGGGTCCGATGAGATATTGCGACGCTATGTACTAGAGTTTGAAAGGAGTAGTATCCTCACGGACGCTCATGGGGGTGCCACATGAGGACATTATGCAGGGAGAGTGATCATGCAAAAGATTCTCCACGCAGGGTTGTGGCGACCAACCCTCCATCAGGATTCAAAATCTTACAGCAATGCGTGCGATGTATGTTAAAGGATGGGCAGGTCTTTGTAGAGGGATGAGCTAGCACTAAATCCACATATGATGCTACAACCCTTTGAGAAATGGGTGATAGATTTTGTGGGACCCATTCAGCCCTAAGGGAAGAAGATGGGAGCGTGGTACATTATCATCGCGACAGAGTATTTGACTTGATGGGTGGAGGCATAGCCTGTGAAGAATTGCACAGGTGTGACTAATGCAAAGTTCCTCTTTGAGTATGTACTGACGCGATTTGGGTGTCCAAAGATTTTGATGAGTGATCGTGGTATGCACTTTCTAAATGAGACGATCAGCGCGCTGATGGAGGAAGTTCATGTATATCACCAGAAGAGCATGCCTTATCACCCACACAGTAACAGGATGGTGGAACCATCAATAAAGTGTTGGAAAACATATTGACCAAGGTTTGCAATGCTTAGTGAAGTGATTGGGACCTGTGCATACCCGCAGTACTATGGGCTTATCACATGACATGCAAGAAGATGACTGGACAAACACCCTTTAGGCTTATATATGGTGTTGAAGTAGTATGCCCATGGAATATATTGTGTGTTACAAAACCAGCTCAAGAAAAGATAGAGAAGATAGATCAACGCCTTCGAATTCAGCCTCTTCGAGGGGGCAACCTCCCTTAAATTACATAAATAAACAATTCTTGGATGATACAAATGAAAAGACCTCCTTTGTATATATAGGAGTCTAAGCGGTCATAACATAATCAGAGCCTACATAACAATAATAATGTAAGGGCACAATAATAACAATAGTGGGCTTCTATGGGGCACAATAGTAACAATATGGGCACAATAGGGGCACAACAATATTAATAAGGGGTAGAACTACAATAGTAATGGGGTAATCGCTAGTATTGTGGGGACCCAACATGCCCCTCTCCTTCAAAAAAAGTGTTGTCCTCAACACTTGAGTAGTTCTGGATGCTTCGATATAAAATTATCATCCTCCCATGTGGAATCTTCAGCAGATAAGTTCTTCCACTTGATAAGATACTCTGAAATTGATCGATTTCATAGCTGTCGAGTTCTTATTTCTTTGACTGCTTCTGGTTCCAATATAATTTTTCCTTCCTCGTCAAGTTCTAGCAATATTGTTTGAACTGGGAGCTTATCGCCTATAACCTTCTTTAAACATGAAACATGGAACATTGGGTGCAATCGAGAAGTTGTAGGAAGCTCTAATTTGTATGCCATAGTACCAATCTTTTGCAACACCTTGTACGGACCATAATTTTGGTGATAATTTATTATCCTTCTTAGCTTGCTTGAGGGACATTTGCTTATATGGTTGTAGCCTTAAGAATACCCAATCACTTACATCAAAACTTCTTTCACTGCGATGTTGATCTGCCTATTGTTTCATTCTATTCTGTGCCAACACGAGGTTATCCTTTAAGAGTTGGAGGACTTGTTGTTGATGTTTGATGTGATGTTCCACTGCCTGAACCTTAGAATTTTCTCTTAAATATGATGTGATGGATGGTTGCTGATACCCATAAAGTGCCATAAATGGGGTCATTTTTGTTGTTGTATGGAAGGAAGTGTTATACCACCATTCAGCCATAGGCAACCATTTGACCATTGTGTCTGTTTATCAGATACAAGCAACGAATATATCCTTCCAAACATTTGTTTACTATCTCGATTTTCCCATCAGATTGAGGATGATAAGATGAGCTATGAGCTAACTGAGTACCAAGACAAGAAAATAATTTTGTCCAAAAATTTCCAGTGAAAATGGGATCTCTGTCACTTACAATAATCTTTGGTTTCCATGTAGCTTTTGAATTGTTTCCATAAATGCAGTAGAAACTGTACTAGCTTTAAATGGATGTGATAATGCACAAAAGTGTGCATACTTGGTAAGTCTATCAACTACCACCATGATGACACTCTTTCCCTTAGACTTGGGTAAACCTGTGATAAAATCCATTGAAACCTCCTCCCAACGTTGGCTTGGGATGGATAAAGGTTGTAATAGACCCGGTGTCTTAATTGTTTCAACTTTATTTTGTTGGCAAACCAAACATTTTGCGACAAACTTTTGAATATCGGATTTAAGGCCATCCTAAAAAGATTCTTTCTTAACCCTGTGGTAAGTTTTTAAAAATCCTGAGTGCCCTCCTAAGGGAGAAGTGTGCAATTCCATAAGAATCTTTTGTTTTATTTGGTAATTCTTACAGAGGTATAAGCGATCTTTGTACCATAACGAATCATTTTGCCAGCTAAATGTATTAGATGTATTGGAATTTTGTTGTAACTTTCGAATAAGTGCCCACACTACTTCATCATTCTTCCATTCCTTCCTTGCTTCGTTTATCCAATCTGGTTGGATAATAGATATGGCACACAACAATGCTTCCACATTCTCATCATTTCTTGAGAGTGCATTTGCCACCACATTTTGCTTCCCTTTTTTGTGGATGATTTCAAAGTTGTAACCAAACATCTTTGTGACCCACTTTTGTTGCTCTTCAGAGGATAATCTTTGTTCTAAAAAGTATTTAAGGCTATAACCCTGTGGTAAGTTTCTAAAAATCCCGAGTGCCCTCCTAAGGGAGAAGTGTGCAATTCCATAAGAATTTTTTGTTTGAGTTGCGAATTCTTATAGAGGTATAAGCGATCTTTGTACCATAACAAATCATTTTGCCAGCTATATGTATCAGATGTACTGGAATCTTGTTGTAACTTTCGAATAAGTGCCCACACTTCTTCATCATTATTCCATTCCTTCCTTGCTTCGTTTATCTAATTTGGTTGGATAATAGAAATAACGCACAACAATGCTTCCACATCCTCATCCTTTTTTGAGAGTGCATCTGCCACCACATTTTACTTCCCTTTTTTGTAGATGATTTCAAAGTCATAACCCAACATCTTTGTGACCCAC
>APFE030503676.1:44028-60780 GCA_000404065.3 Pinus taeda
TCGTAATTTTGAAATATCATGTTGCATTTCTTCCTCTTCTTCATGAGTCATGCTAGAGCTTTCAGGTCGCCTACTAGGTGTTTCCATTTTCTTTCTTTGGGCATCAATTACTGATAATAATGTTTCACTATGCCCTTTGAATTCCTTCAAAATAAATTTTCAAACCAAGCTTAAGAAAACATTTTAAAAAATATACACACCTTTTTTCACTTTGTAGGAGCTCGATATTGCCTCTGATGTATCTCTGTAATTTAGAATCATCCAGTTCTAAAATTGTGAACTGTGGTAGCCCTCTGTGTCATCTTTCCAATGCCACCAGTCTAACCCCAATTGGAGTCTCCAATGAAGAGTTATTCCAAACCTATCACAGTGACCTGATTATAGACTAATTCAGTAGAGCAAACTTGTATGACGTTCCATGAGTCACTGTTTTGACCTCTGGTTCTGAAAAATATATAGAAGAAACTACATTCCATCCTCTTTCTGAACCCTTTTACGAAATTTCAATTCAATGCTTAGAGAAAACGTTACGAGGATTTTCCCCAGGTCACCTGTTTGGAATGTAATTCAGGAGTTTGCAAAAAGACCAACTTCCTCAGATCATATCTACGCAATTATAATGGAAAATGCTCTGAAATTCGGACCCTAGATTTAGCACGATGTCTTCTGAAATGGGTTTTTTTTTCAACTTCTGAAACGTCGCAGAAAAAAAGTTACAGCGAAAATTCCACGATGACCTGTTTGGAGCAGCGAAACCCTAGAATCCAAAGCTCTGATACCAAATGTTATGAAACCAGCTCAAGAAAAGATAGAAAAGATAGTCCGCCTTAGAATTCAGCCTCTTCGAGGGTCAACCTTCTTTTACATTACATAAAGAACATTCTTGGATGATACAAATGAAAATACCTCCTTTCTATTATTGGAGTCTCAAGGGGTTCATACATATCAGCGCCTACATAACAATAATATGTAAGGGCACAATAATAACAATAGTGGGCTTCTATGGGGCACAATAGTAAAAATATGGGCACAATAGGGGCACAACAATAGTAATAAGGGGTACAACTACAATAGTAATGGGGTAATCACTAGTATTATGGGGACCCAACATTGTGCTTGTTTTGTGCATAGCAGAACTCACGGGTATGAGGGATTGTGGAGCCTTGGAGGAGAGGCTCGCGCAGCTGGCTGAACTTGAGGAAGAGATATTTCTAGCCAGATTTCACCAACAGGTCCAAAAGTAGTACAAAAAAGCATGCATGATCGTACATTAAGCTACACACCTTTAAGGTAAATGACCTGGTTTTGTTATATGACAACAAGTGCATTATGAATTTCCAGGGAATTCAGAATGCACTGGTTAGGGCCCTATGTCATTAAGGAGATTACTGACGGAGGAGCAGTTCAGTTGGTCAAATTGAATGGAGATTCCTTCCCATGAAAGGTGAATAGAAGTCAATTGAAGAAATACACTAGTGGTTTGGCAATGTGATTATATGAAGGTAGCACAGTCTTAGTGCTCCAAACAGCTAAAAGGAGGTGCAGGACTATAAACTACATTTCTTGGGTTAGGGAGCTAGACGATTGGAGGATTGTGAAAAGTAGGGAAGTGTCACAAGGTTCATAGCAGCGCGAAGGGAGCTGCGTTACCTAAGGAGAAATCACGTAAGTCATTAGGAAAGTGACCGTTAAAGTCACTGTTCATGATTTGACGGTAGAAATGTGACCAAATGGAGTGGGTGACTGACATTTAAGATGAATTTATGGATGAAATCCTTGAAATTCCATCGCCAATCTGGAATTAATGAACCGAATGTTGGGGTGTAGTCAGATTTGAATTAACAATGCCCTATAAATTACAGGCGGCTATCCATTGAAAAACACTTGGCATTTTGAGAATTGATTTGTTGAGCTCTCAGGTGCACATAAACCGAGAATTCTTCGAGGTTCTGATAGCAAGTTCAGTGTTTGAGAACTTACCAAAGATGACACAAGCATTATTGAGTAGCATTATGTAAACACCTGCAACAGCTATGGATGTCGACGCAATGACAGCCAAGGAGGATATGCCAGAAGTGGTTATGGAGGTAGAATAAGCTACTCCAAAGGTTGCCAAAGTATTAGCGAAAGTCCCCAAATCACCAAGGATGCAAAGACCAAAGCCGACCCCAACCAAGGAGAGCACGAATGATAAGAAGGGCAAGTAGCCTGCAATATCAATGCGCGCATTTCCAAGAAGAAACCAACTGAATGACAAGCCCACCACACAGGAAAAGGGAAAAGCCATCAATCTAGAGACGGAGAAGGAAGAAATTGAAGACATCCCGATGGATGATGAGGACATGGAGGAAGTTAAAATCTAGGGGGTTGACCCTATCATTCAGTTTCCTGAGTACGTCCCTCCACGCAAAGGAAAGACCAAGGTACTGAAAGATATTGATGATAGTAAGGTCCCCTTGAAACCCCTCTACTGTTGAATGAGATTTTCTTCAAAGGACCACGCTTGGGATGGGTTCTGCTGTTAAAAATTGAAGACTGGGACTTGGCTAATGATGAAAAGTTCCTGCACTTGGTGACCGAGGGACTGATGCACCTCATTATTGATACAACCATCGGAATTACCGCATTGGAGCCACATATGTGGCTCAGAGGAGTAGACAAGGTAGGTCTGCTCAACTTACTATGGGTGTTGTGCTACAATCGCACCTCGATTATAGTCTTGGTCATCAAGCAGCTACTATGCTTGGTGCATCATGGGTGTCTGTGGCTGGAGGAGCCAATACCCATCACTGACAGATTGATCTATAGGATCATGCGATTTCCCTACATAGGAGAAAATCCAGCCATGATATTTGGCAGAAAAGGTGGTGAGCAGTCCCTTGTGGAGGCCATGAAGGAGAAGTTTAAGTCGGTGAAGAAGTCGCACAGATATGCCATATCCAGTATCAGTGAACCTATTGTAAAGGTGGCTACACAAATTTTAGCAGGGAAGGTGATGAGGAAGTTTTGCACCGATGAGGTGTTGAAGCCTGTCGTCGCCCTAGTAGCCCTGTGCGCTAAAGGAGTTCAGTTCAATTGGGTGGACTATCTCCACGGTGATTTCCTTGCGAACTGTCGCGAGTCACAGGAGCTTAGCAAGACGTTCCACTACATGTGGCTCTTACTGTCTATTGTGCTAGTAGCATGGGAGTTGCCAGAGGACAGTCAATTTCCTTCGGTCAGCCCGAACCTACTAGAAGCAGTGAAGTACGGTTCGTTGTGGGTGACCAAGGATGCACAGTGTATCAAGGACATCAAGATCTTCCGGATCTTGATGGAGATGAGCATCCGCATGGCTATCAATCACAAACCACAATTGTCACCTACGGTGTTTGCCAACCCACAAGGCTACGTAGATTTTAAGGTCTATTTTCACCATGTGTCCATCAGGGCATGGAAGGAACCTACATAGACATTGTATGATTTGCCTTACTTGGAAATGGATGATGCCATTGATGCAGTACTTGATCTCTGGCTAGAAGAATGGCGCACTACAGCAGACTTGGCGGTGGGAGGGAGCAAGTCCGTCACGTAGCACAAGAAGGAGGAGGCTAAGCTCAAGATGACATAGCTAGTTGAAAAGAGAAAGAAGGAGGCCTTTGACAAGGCGCAGGCGGAGCACGATGCCACTCAGTAGATGGAGAAACAAAAAAGTGGAACAGAGCAGGGCTCTGACAAAGACACGAGGTCGCCTTCACCCAAAACAAAGGAAGAGATGGACGAGAAAACAGAGTAGCACAACGTGGACCCATAGGTGATGTCTACCCACATCAAGCATCCAAGGGAGCAAGAGAAATGAAGGTCCAGGAATAAATCCAAGGCCACTAAGACATCGCTGAACCTAATCACCCTCACAAAGGGCAACTTGAACGACACTGGAGACATGGTGTGAGATGTCACCGTGGAGGCCCTACAACAATTTGAGCAGCAGTAGCAATTAATATTGGGGGATATCTAGATAGGTCTATAAGAGTTGTAGACTCACGCGTCGTAGGCTGGCACGGTGTCCACCAGCCTTTCCATCGGCACTTCAGAAGTTTCCGAGATGCTGCACGGAAGGGTCTCTAGTGTGATAGTGCTGCCCGATGAAGCACTGACCACAGAGAATGAAGTTGACAAGCCCACTGTCAGCACCCTCAATGGAGTAGAGTTGAATCTGGAAGTGCTCCGTGGCGAGGTGCTCCACCTATTGTAGGATGGATTGATTGCGGAGTTGAGGGCCCATGAGCACCACGCCCTATAGGTGATCAGTGAGCAGCGAATTAACAATGAGTAGATGGCACTACAGCGAGACTCTTCCATCACTGCCATGACCGAGGTGACCGACCAAAAAAAGCGTATACTTTAGGTCATGGAGGAGGCATGCCGAATGGTCCCAAAGTTGGCCATTCCTGAGAAAGAACTAGTTGAGGTGCGCGTCCGCAAGCTGGCTACAGGGGTGCACGATGATCATACAGAAATGGTGAGGGTTCAGTTGGAGTTGAACCTGCAGATCACCGAGTTATAGTTGAAGGCCCAACCTTCAACTTTTCTAGAAATAAAGAAGCAACATGCAACCGTTGTCAGAGAGGCAATAACGGAAGTTGACAGTGTAGTAGCGGATTGCACTCAACTATTTGAACATTCATTCGAGGTCATGACGAGCTTGCAGGAGGACCCCAATGTACAGCAACTGCATATAGAAGCATGCAAGCTACAGCAACATTATGATGAGTTCAAAGACACAGTGCAGACTGTCGCGCTCAAACAGAGACTGAAAAAGCTACAGGAGGCCAAGCAGTTGAAAGAGTAGGTAGATGCAGCGCAACACAAGGAAGCAGTGCTGAAGGCATGATTTAAGCCCTGGATGGATGAGGCTTACGTGGTCACAACCTATATTGAAGGAAAGCTTTCGACTCTACAAGCAACTTAGCAAAAGCTTCAGGCTGATAGTTAAGGAGCAGTGATTGAGTAGACAATTGAAGGCGCGAAGCAGGCATCTGCACAGTGCAGTGTCGACGTTGCGGTGATACAAATCGAACTGGGAGGTCTTCACACTAAGATAACAGTTCCCACAGAGTGACTTGAGTGCGAGTCACATTGTTTGTGTTGGGGGCTTGTTGGGAACGAGATCCCCCAAGGACAGTTTTGGGGCTAAAAGCCCATGTTTTGGGTCAAATTTTGTAATAAAGTTGTAAAATCTCTGTATTTTGTGGTCGTAGAGTGCGAAGGTAGCATGATTCATAAAGGGTTGCATGCCCTTATTTTGTAAAGTATAAAGTTGGCAGTAAAGATCTACCCATGGCCCGCGGACCATGGGATTGTATAAAAAGAACTAAGTAAGCTCTAAGTATTTTGAAATAATTAAGAAGTCTTGAGCAATAAGGAGGAAGCTTTAGAAGTCTAAGTTTCGGGTCTTAACGTAGGTAGAGGCTCTGCAGCTGAATGCGCAAAGGCCTAGGATGGAAGTCTGCAGTTAAGTGCGCAGATCCCTGTAGCTGTGTGCGCATGGCGGATAGAGTCTGTAATCATATGAAGATATCGATAAAGAGAAGCATTCTACAAATTCTATGTCTTTGTTTCCTGTTAATGCATCTAGTCATATTGTGTATGGATTTCATTTACAATGCTTATGTGATGCACAAATGTATGTAATTATGTTGGTTAATCGAACGCAAGTAAGAATATCTATTTACACAGTGCTAACTGTGATTGTTTAGCAAGATAAATAAAACACTTAAAGATAACTGGGAGCTCATACAATTCGTTGTCATAGCAGTGCGAAAGTACCTAGACCATAGGCTTGGGCTACGTGAAGATCGATCGTACTCTTTCGCAGAGGTACTAAAGGGAAGAATAAAGGGCTAGACTGACAGAGCCATAGAACTTAACAACCTGTCGAAAGCAGGAACAAAAGGAATAAACCGACATCACAACCATCTCAGGGTGTGGAAACTTGGTTCTAGCATCCCCCCATACTAATTCGGGTGAGACTTTAGTCTGTGCTTCGTGGGCTGATGCTGAAAGGTCCATTACTGTAGGGATTGTTTTGGCTAATGTTGAGCTTGGGTCAGGCCCCATGTAACCAACACCTCCAATCAAATTTAATGTAACTACAAGCTTTATTGTGAATGGCTTGAACTCCATGGCTTCGCTTCTTTGATTAATTCCACAATGAAAGGCAACAGTTCGTGAGTTAGATCCTGGGATTTTGCCTCAACACAGGCGAATGTTTATTGTATTTCCATAATAACCCTTTGGAAGAGGCGGTTGGAATTGAGAACAAGTGTTTGAAGCAAACAAAAATCTCAAATCTTGGTCAATAGGGAGATTCAAAGCCTTTGTTCTTGATTGTTGTAGGCATGCTGGTAACGCTTCGAATGTGGTGCATTGGCTACCTTCCATGTGTCATAGAGTGGTCATAGGCTTATAGATCTCACTATGAACCAACTCAAGAGAACAAAAGGCTTGCTTGTTATACTTTTGGGAAAGGACTCATGAAGGCAAGCATGAAGCAAAGGTTCCTTCACAATAGAAATTGAACACATGCGATATGAGGCTACATAGTTTACCCATGGTGGGGTTGTGTCCACCCAAATACTAGGAATATATAAAGGGATCGCATGGTCTAAATTCAAACAAGGATGGGAATCACCGACTATGAGCTGACCAATACTAAAAATACTTATGTTTTAAAAAAATGCATCACACGAATGGGCGTAGACATCACAATATTCATGACATAGCCTCAATGTCTCTTGTCTGAATAAAAGTCTCTCAATATCCTGGAAACACAAATACAAAATCACAGGACTAGCCTTTGAGATAGAAACCAATACCTTATAGAGTGGTCACATAAGTAATTTTTCATCAAATGATCAAGAATTTGCATGTTTTAATGAAGCTTGATTTGTAGTGTTCATCATAGATGATAGTCACTTATTATCTTTGAGAGCAAGGAGACGACATTGTCGACCCACGAAGACACCTATGATGGCTCGAACTCGATGGGCTGCCCATGTATGGAGTCCTCACCAACACTGAGGACAACCTTCACATTTCTGTTGGGCCTTTATGGCCTGCATGTCCTGGGGGTAAGATTGTTGGTGTCCTAGTAGATGTTGAAGTTTCCGTTTGTGGGAACACGGGATCCAAAATCCGTGGTGTAATCGATGACGAAAAATAAAATGAAACTCCATGGTCAAATTTATGGGCACATTTGAGAATGTCACATTTTTTAACAACATATGAACATCATCAATAGGAGGGGAATGGTAAGGAGTGAATTCCAAACTCAGTCCTACTCCTTCGTTGTACTTGAGGAATTTACTGAGGGGAAATGATCGAACTCATCAAACAGAAATGAAAGCAAATCTAAATCATTATTTGAGCATATCCTGAAGCAGTGTAGTTCCTCCGAGGAATGAAATTGTACCATCCTTCTTCCTATCAATAAAATATATAGTAAATTCAAGAATCCAGTCAAATTTTGTCCATCAAATGCAAATGGAAGTGAAAAATTACAATTTATGTTTAAATGAAAATCAAGCGAAGATTGGCACTCATTTCAAGCATCACGTTTAGGTTCAAAGGTCCAAGTAGTAGCATGAATTCGGCCTTTCGTGAGGCATTTCACTGGTGCTGCTTTTGGGTCCTTCGAAGCTGGGTATTAATGTGATTTCGTACCAGATCATTGAGACATATAATCACTCTCGTTGTCACTCCCCTCCTGATTATTTCATGAAAACTTCAATGACCACCCAATTGGTCCTCCCTGTGGTTCTCCATGACGAGATGCATGCTCTGTAAGAGCATCTTCATCAAATGATCCCCACGATCTTTCACATTCCATGCAATTTTATGAAGGGGTTATCTTTGATACTCTGAATAGCAATGCATTTCCCATTTTGTTGATTAAGCACCAGAGTTATGGCAAAAGAGCTCAATGCCAAGAATATTTCTGAAGTACACCTAAGTACCTTAAGAGGCTTCCAAAGATATTTTTCTGCTAATTTATCGGGCTCGTAAGCAGAAGCGTTCAAGTGTATGGCTTCAACCCTTTCTTTCGCTTTAGGATCATCATCGCCACTACTACAGAACTCAAGACTTCTCTCCAGCCTCATCACAATGTATTTACTATGAAATTTACTTTATTCAAAAGAAATGGGCTTAGAAGTCGAGGATTTCTCAACATAGTTTGGTACGCCCAAGAATTTGTCTATTTTTTTAAGAAAGAGACACAAAAATGCAAAAGGAACAGGATGTAAAAATTTGATATGTTGTTATAAGGAGGAGGCTCTTCATGATGCTCACGTTCACTAAATAGAGAATAGATGGCAAGGGCACTGCATGTAATTATTTATTTACAAAGGGCTCCTCTAAGTTCCCCGACCAATTCTTCTGTGCACTAGACAGGATCTAGAGCAAGAAAAATGGCTTCGTATCAGTAAAAGCAACATAAGAAGGAGTCATTATGTTACCTTGGTTATTGGGAATTGTTTCCACTCTGTCGTGTTGCCAGATACCCACCCATATGACATAGCCACCAAACCAATCGTCGTAAGGTCCAAGACGACCTCCATAGCCACGAAATGGCTCTTCTTTGTTAAAAATTTGTGACCAAGATTATGATTGGGCAACCAGTGGAGTTGTAGTGCACAAGACAACATATATGCAAATCAAAGTCATTGAAAAGTGGTAAAAATTGGTGGTACCAGAGACAAAAATCTAAGCAAGATTAATCAAACAGTGAGATCTTGACCAGATATCTGCTAGTTTGTAGATCAATCTAAACCATTCATAGAAATCAAGTAGAATCACAAAGTTTCTGTAGCGTGATTGAAGTTTATCTATTCATTACGTGAGATGGTGATGTATTTTTTTGGTAAAATTGTTGGAACAATACCTATAATGTCTTTTTATTTGTAAAATCGGGTGGCTTGTACAACACCATGGAAAAAAAAAAAACAAAACAAAACAAAACAAAAACAAAAACAAACAAACAAACAAACAAACAAACAAAACAAACAAACAAACAAAACAAAAAAAAAAAAACAAAAACAAAACAAAAACAAACCAAAACAAAAAACCAAAACGAAAAAACAAAAAAACAAAAAAACAAACAAACGAACAAACAAAAACAAAAACAAAAACAAAAACAAAAAACAAAACAAAAAAAAAAAAAAACTAAAAAAAAAAAAACTAACTAATTGTCAACGTTGATTTTTATTTTGTCAATTTTTTTTTTAGATATATATATTATCAAAATCTAATACCAAATCTAATTTAAAATTCTTATACAACAAAATGATTTCTATGAAAAAAAATAAAAAAAATTAGAAAATGAAATTGCATTTTAATTGTGCAAAATGAAAACTAAGATTAAATGAAAAATGAATTTGAAAAACAAAATTTAAAAAAAACATGAAGTAAATCAGAAATTCTATACAAAAAGGAATTCGAAGTCAAAGGTTGATCCATATGTGTGCCTCTCGGAAACGCTGCCAAAATGTAGATGTAATTTAATTGCTTAAATTCCTTAACATAAATTATCAACCCGAGGTCGTGGACTTGTGAGGCACACGCGCACCATATGTGCTTTAGATCCGTTTCCGATTTCAAAAGAGAAACTTTAATCTATTAAATGAAAAATGACAATTGACATAGAAATAAATCTATTCTAGAAAGCAATAAATCACACCACACACTTTAGGAAGTAAAAATCATTTATGAGAATTAAAAGCACACATTTGCATAAATAAAATAACTAATCTAAGCACTCTTACATGAAATTGAAATTATTAATTTAAGCACACTTTGCGAAAATCAAAGGAACACGATAAATTCACAAATTATATAAAAAATGATCTACAATTATCAATTCAAAATCTATGCTACAAACTTACTATTAAATTGCCTTATTACATCCTCATGTTACATTTGCTTCCATGAATCCAAACCTCTCCAATATTACAAGTTTCACATTACAAATTCTTCCTCTACTACTCCCCTCTATGAAAGGAGAATGCTCTATTATTTATACAAAAATTAAAGCAACTACCTCATTAATGGACATCCACCATTCTCTCTTTAGATCCCTAAAAATCTCAACCAATTATACACATATCCTTTTATCCATGATTTTCTCCTATGAGAAATGTTTGGCTCCTATCCAAAATCTTCTTCCAATCTTGAAGAGAATTCGAAATTGATCCTTGGAGGCCACATAAGAGTGTCTTGGAAGCTTCCAAATCACCTACACATGTCACCAAACTCATTCCTCCTTTAGGTATAAGTAAATACATGTTATTTTTCTATCTTTTAATCATAAATTCACTCTAAATACTTAACTTTGGAAAATACAAAATATGAGCCCATATGGAAATGAAAGTGTAGGGTTATGTAATGACAAGGTGATGAAATGAGGCAATAAAAGTGAGAATGAAGGTGAAATTGTATTACATTTTGAAGACATCTTGGATACCCAACATATAGCATGGGGTTTTATCACTTACATGGAAGATCGTATTGGAATTATGATAAATTAGGTTAAGGGAATGGATAAGTAAGTGGGTAGATCTGGAAATGGAACATTAACATGGAGAGGCATTGGATCAATAGAGCTCATGGAGGAGGAGTGTTGGAACTTGGATGAGGAATGCTCTTGTCTTGGATCCTTTCTTATGGATAGTCATCACCTTGGAGCTTGACATGTGTCACTTCTAAGAGGAGTGCTTCACATGTGTAGGCCAACTTGCTTGTTGTGGACTAGGTCCACATGACTTGTATACCTGGACTTTCACTTCCCATATAGATAGAGGAATGAGAGAATCATTATCATTGTACTCTCTTCTTTGTACTTGTCTTATAGGATATGTAATACCTAGTATTAAGTTTACATTTTTATTGAGCATGATTTGCTCAAAATAAAGTTCAAAACATAACAATTCAAACATCAGCACATACCTGGTTTTCTCCCTGTTGATGTTGATCCTCAGATGACATTGATCCATTGTTGAATATAAGTCTGCTATTCCCACTTCCAAATGGAACAATTCCTCCCATCTTATCCAGAATTAGCCTCTTTAACTCCGAGACCTAGAAAACTTCAAGATCATTGTCTTTTAACCCCTATGCCCAAAACTACAACATAGCCCAAATCTCACAAGTCTAATGTTGAATCCTAAGCCCCAAGGTTTGTACCTCAATTTCTCCCATTGACAAAGATTCTCATTGTGATTCTCACTTTTTCCCTCTCCCAATTTACCTGACAGAAGAACTCCCTCCTTCTCCAATTATATTTCTTTATAAATGGAAGGGTTCTTCCTAACAAAGAAACCCCACCTTCACCTTGTCCATAAAAAATGTATATCTTAATATTCCAGTTTTCCACCTTTCATTTCAATTATATATATATATATATATATATGTATTGATTAAATGAGCTCGTATTTATGATTTTATTAAGTTACTGATCCTTTCAATAAAATATATATTTATTAGGTGGAATTTTATTTATTATGGTTTGAGTGGAGGATCTTTAGAGCTCTTTATGTCTTGATTTGAATTTGTGGAAAACCTGTGATCAGTTATGAAACCAACGTTTCGGACTACCTTGGTGAGTCCATCATCAGGGCAATGAGATAGTATTTGAGAAGAGAATGAATTTCAGAGGGGCTTTTTAATTAAATTTTTTAAAAGTTGGGGGAAAAATTTTTTAGTTGTTTGTTAGGTTATTATTTTGTCGGGCTAAGTTAATTTTAATTGAATATTTATTTGATGAATATTAATTGGATTAATTATTTATTTATGTATTATTGTATTTTAATTATAATAAATTTATTTTTTTATTAATGCTATTTGATAGAGTTGTTTATTGAAATTTATATATATTGTGATTTATTTATTTATTTTTATACATATGTATGTTGTTAATATGATATTTAATATTAATTATTATTAATTCATTTTTAATTTTATGTATATTATTTTTTATTTATATTTACTTTTATTTCACTGCTTATAGATTTATTTATTATTACTTATTGTTATTTTATTTTATTTTAATTAATTTTTATTTTGTATGGTTGTTATTAACAAATTATTGGGTTACTGCTATGACTCCCTCTTCAAAACACTCTTTATTCTTGTTCCAATTTCAATTAATGGATACTAATCTTGTTATTATAATAATATACATTATTTTAATTAAATCTTAATGAATCTTAAATCAATATATTTTTTATATATTTTTTTATAATACATATTATAATTTTTAACATTAATTAGACAATGGTAATTTTGAAATTGTGCTTCTTCCATGTTACATATGTATATATATTAATATTGTAATATATATATATATATAAAAGTTAGATGCTCTAGGAAAACCCCCATGTACTTCCCCTCATCTAAAGGACCCAAGAACTTCTCTTCATTTCAATGATGGTACCTAGGGTAAACCCTAGATTCTTCAAGTCACAACACTAATCAACAACATGGCTCGAAATCATTAGAACAACATACTCAATATAAGCTCAACATGTCACTTGTGGGATTCAAAGTGGGTAGGGAGGATAAAAATCTTTACTTTTAGGGTTTGATAATTTTTTAATCTAGTATGTCTTTCTTATTTGACATAAGTTAATGCTAAAACTATCAAGGGCATAACATTGTTATTTTTGTAATAGATTAAAATGCATATAAAAAGTTGAAACTTGTCTATATTTGGTATCTTCTCTTGAATTGTCCTATTAATTGTGATTGAGAAAAAATGAAATATTGTCTATTGTTGTAGAAAAAGTGAAATATTGTCTATTAGTGTTGTCACTTTATTATATTTTAGATTAGTTCTAAAATATAAGTTCATAAGGAAACTTGCAATGATTACCCTAACACTACAAATTTCTATAAGAATGCATAAAATTCTTACATTCATTAACTTCTATTTAACATTTATATGATATATTACATCTATTATTAAAATGACATATTTTTATATCATATTTGGTTTCGCATTATCAGTCCTACTAATGCAAGACTCTAGCAATGAATTTTCCTATTGATTATAGTTTAACTTTGGATTTTATTTTTTAATATTATGAAAAAAATCTACTTTTCAAACATTTGATTGTGTCATAATGTGCAAGTTTTATCGCATCCTTTGCACAATATGATGCCCCGTGGATAACTATCTCACATATTTTATGCTATAATTTATTGATATGGTCGCAATGTTGACGCATGATTTTTAGATATTTGTGTAGTAATTTTTGATTCTTAAAAAACCATCCAAAGATAAAATCTTTGGAAATAGTTCATACTGGGGTAAGTAACATATTTACCATCAATTACTTCCCATCATAATTTAAGTTCTTTGCATAAAAAAAGGATAAGAATAAGATGTAAATAACTATACTTACTATTGCAGCCTTTGCACAATATAATGCCCCGAGCATAACTATCTCACATAACTATCTCACATATTTTATGCCATGATTTTTAGATATTTGTGTAGTAATTTTTTATTCTTAAAAAACTATCCAAAGATAAAATCCTTGAAAATAGTCCATACTCACGTAAGTAACATATTTACCATCAATTACTTCCCACTATAATTTAAGCAAGTCTTTGCATAAAAAATGGATAAGAATAAAATGTAAATAGCTATACTTACTAGGAGTCACTTCCCACAATTATTTATGTTCTCCTCAGAATTTAAGTTGGAGTAAAATTGTCAATGCCTAGAATTACTAGTCATTACTACCCACCAATTAGCAGGCAATTAATATATCCACTTTACATCTCAATTTATTACTTTAGACAAAAACAAAACTATAAGATTCAATTTGCCTATTCACTATTATTAATTTAGGATTAACAAATACAAATTATAATTTTTTATACAACTTTTCCCATGATACAATATACTAACTTAAATAGTAGGGACTAAACTACCCTATAACACTTATTTATTACTCTAATAATATATTAGACATTGCTATTATTAATTAATTTCTAATTTAAAATCATTTATATTCATATAAATAAATACGAAATAAACATAAACAAAGCACAAATGAACATCATTAAAAAAAAATGTTAAAACTTAAATGAAATTAATTACACGAATTATTTCTATTACTCAAACCTGTTATAATTAACATGTTCACAATGATTTATACTTAATAATACAATTCTTATAAATTAATAATAATAAGAAATTTTAATTTTCATCGTTTAGTAGATAACGATTAAACTACATTATTCAAACACTTTTTTGAATTAAAAATTAAAATTTATAAATAAACTCATTTATTTAGATGGGAAAAATTCAAATTTTATAAATTCTATTAAAAAAAACTGAAAAAATGTTTATAAAAATATAATGTTTTTTTTGAAGGCGACATCGACCGCTGCTTTGGATATTCCTTTTTCAAGTCTTTTATTCTATGGAAATCCTTTAGTGGGAGAGTAAGAAAATTTCCAAGCCATATCCATCTAAAGCATTTTAGATAAAATCTCACAATAAAAATATTATATTTAAAATTAAACATCGATTAGTAAATAAATTATTTTAAATATGGATTTCAATTTTTTTGATCTAAATTTTTTTAGAGTACAAATATATAGTTTATTTTTTTGCTTAAATTCACATTTTTGAATGTTAAATAAAAATTTTAATTATATATTTTTTATAGATATTGACATAAATTAAGTTAACATAGATTTTTAAATTTTTGTTAGATAATTTTAAAAAATATTTAGTTCACTATTACTTTAATTACTTTATAAATATTAGATTTTAAGTTATAATAAAATTTTTTTCTATTTAAAATATATATAATAATATATATATTTTTTTATTTACTTGGAAAAAAAAATTAAAAGTAACTGAATAAAGAATCGTTTAAAAAGAAAATAAAGTAAGGCATAATTTTACCACTGCATCTATTCTGTAAATATCGTTACAACCTTTCTTAACTCGTACGAAACTGTGCGAATCAATCGAATTATTGAACAGAAAGACCACAGGAAGCAGAAAGTCATAAGGTTCGATTCTCAGGATATCAAATTCAAGACTTTTCTGAGCTTCTTACGCCACCCTACGTCACAAGTTCGTTATTTCCGCTTAGAACGGATTCCAGCTGTTACAGTCTGCTAAGCTTTATCGCATCGTCATTTCCGCCTGGAAGGGATTCAAGCTGTTACAGTTTGCTAAGCTCTGAATTTTGCTTCATATTAATCAGACTCGTTAGGTTAAAGAGGAGGAATAGTGCTATCATACTTACTGTGATACAGGACTAGCGATTGCTGAGAGGCAAAACACTACGTCGATTCTGCTTCGATGCTAGCAGGTGGCCAAATGCTCTACAGATAAAGAAAACCAGGAAACAACCTTAAAATCTTCTCGTGTACCCAAGTCTCTCCGAGAAAGAACATGCCGTTTAAATTCACACATAAGAAAATTATGAAGAAATAATTCATTGGTGTTAACTATCGCTAATATACAGATCCCAGTTCATAATCAACGTGATTTATTACAGGCAGATCCTGATACATAGGATTACCAAAATTCATAGGAAAATTATAAAGAAACAATTCATTGGTGTTAACTATCACTAATATACAGATTCCAGTTCATAATCAACGTGATTTATTACAGGCAGATCCTGATACATAGAATTACCAGATTCCAGTTCATAATCAACTTGATTTATTACAGGCAGATCCTAATACATAGGATTAACAGAATTCTAAATGCTTTATTAGTGGATGGAATAGTTTTTTGTTGGAATTTGGCCATATAATTTTCAGAAAGAGCGCGAATTTTGTTTCTTAACTTTGGTAGGATTATATCTTCCAACTTCTGACTGGATTGGGGATAACATATAGCACAAGATTTGAACCTAAGACTTTAGGTAAGACTTTATTTCCAGGGCCATTGCCAATTGAGCTAGACACCAAAACTTTGCAAATTAACAACGTAGAATTATTTTTAAAAATTTCTATAAACTTTCAGACAAAATTAACGAGGAAAAATGCCCAAAAAAAATTATTCCATCTATTAATTTACAAAGAATTTGCAGAGAAATGACATTTAAATTCATAAAGAAGTAATTCATTGATGTTATATCACTGTACAGATCCTAGTCCATAATCATGATTTATTACAGGCTCTAGATACCAAGGACTTATTACAGGCTCCAGATACCAAAGATTATAAGAAAGCTAATCTTTAAGGTGCAGACTAACTAATAGATAAAATGGTTATTTATTTTTTTTGGTTGAAATTGGGCTATAGAATTTTCTGGTAAATAATAATTTTTTGTCATTTACAATGCACTTTTAAATGCATAAATGGATTCATCACTCGGATAAACTTTTTAGGCACTCCAATTTTACGAATTAACAACATAAAATTATTGTTAAAATCTCTACCAAATTTTATAACAAGAAAAAATGCCTAGGAAAAAACTATTTCATCTATTAATTACATTAAGCTAATTTTAATGAGAAAGAAAATGTACATAGAAATGTCATTTAAATGTATAGAGAAGTAAATTATAAAGAAACAATTCAATGGTGTTAAATACCACTATAAAGATGGCAGTCCATAATCATCAACTTGATTTATTACACAAGCAGATCCCAATACAGAGGATTACAAGAAAGGTCATCTTTCACTTGCAGTGGATAAAATGGGTTTTTTTTTTTTTTTTTTTTTTGGAATTG
>APFE030503688.1:0-12670 GCA_000404065.3 Pinus taeda
AGGAAATGAAATAGAAACTAGGAAATGGAACAACAACTAGTTCTTATAAACAACAAAACCTTAATCTACAGAAATAAATGTAGCGACCGTATCCTACAGAAATCAGATAGCAATCTTTACTCTAAGAATAAATTGGATAGAAAACAGAAATAGAATGGCAACTAATAGGCAATGAAATATAGAACAACAACTAGATTCAAATGTAAATGTACAATGAACCAAGATAAATAACATGCGTAGCACGCTTAATATTAAGAGAACAATAATATGACTTTGATACAACATGTATCAATCTCAGTTATAAAGGGTCACGATTGGAACAACAACGCCAGTTGAACAACAATCGCGATTAAGTGTAAACCATAGATGAACACAATAATACCAACTTATGAATGTTACAACATGGTTACTCTGTAATTGAACAACAATAGCATTCTGTAAGGAACAACAATGCATTACAAAGTTAGAATGAACAATACAACATTCCTGTCACAAAGAACAATATTACTCAGTTGAACATAAATCAAATATAATAGGACCGCGATGTAAAATAACAAAACACATCAAATTACCAAACAAAGCTGCTAATGAAAACTTCACACGAATTAGAGATAATAGTGCAGGAACAAGTGTTCCACCAGTGTTGGACCCTTAGCCTCCAGGGACACACCGCTTGAGATTACTCTAGGATCAAATATGGAACGGCAACCAGATTTATATTAAAACATCAAAGCAGAGTTACAGGGGATCACTTCTCAATGGGAGTTGATGATCAAAGTTTCGAATACAAAGGAAAGTTACATAGAAAATAACAACAGATTGTCCCCCGGGCTAGCAATGTTGCCCCTTCTTATAATAGTTGATCGGAGATATCAATGATGGAAAAATAGTTAAGATAGCGATCCTGAAGGATTCACCAAACTGTTAATTCCGAGTTATTCATTTTTTCTCTTGTGCTGATTCGATATCTCCTTTTCCTTCCGTGGCTGATATGCTTCAATTTGGATCGCCTTATTTGCATGTGGTTCCCTACCAAAGGGACAATAGTTAACTGTGCCCTGTCTTTTCCTTTGGGACGACAATCTTTCATTTTTGCCTTTCCTGAATAAGAAAATGGAAATTATTATTATTTTTGTGTTGCATATAAATCCCATAGATTTTGTCATGATTTCTCATTATCTACCTAGTTCATGATGCGAAGAGGTTATGAGTTTTAAAGAAAAGATGACAAAATAATCGATAAAAACATACCT
The DNA here is from genome assembly GCA_000404065.3 of Pinus taeda. Lineage (NCBI taxonomy): Eukaryota > Viridiplantae > Streptophyta > Pinopsida > Pinales > Pinaceae > Pinus > Pinus taeda. The sequence goes on from APFE030503688.1 coordinate 1,254, forward strand.
TCTTCAGTACTCCGCACTCAACTCGGCAGAAGTAGATTGCATGGTTACTAGTCAAGAAGCATGTGAGGTGATATGGATAAGAAAGATACTTGCTGGATTGTTTGGTTAGATGATGGATCCAATTGTGATTTACTATGATAATTGGAGTTGCATCAAACTCTCTAACAATCCTGTAATTCATGATCGATCCAAACATATAGATATCTGATATCACCATTTATGGGAATATGTGCAAAGGTGGATAATATTGCTACACTACATTCAGATAGAGGAACAAGATGCTCGCATTTTGAAAAAATACTTTGTCAAGAGGGAAGTTTGAGTTCCGTAGGTGCAGGATAGGGGTGGTTGATAATCCCTTTCTTACTGAGAGGGATTTTTGAAAATGGAGAAATAAATCCTCAATTTGATTTTTAATTGATTAAATTGATAACATTTGAATTTCCACATCAATAGACAACTTGGATGCAGTTAACTTGTGTGACATGGCTTGTGTCACCTGGTTTACTCAGTAACTTTGATTTGGAGGAGATGAAGTTTAGTTAAGCATGTGGGATTGCTAATTTGTAGCAACCAAAGTCAATTATCTCAAGTTGTTTTCAATTAAACTAGTTCTAAATATTGGAGGATCTAGTGGAAGGTTAGTTGTGCAGTGGGATTTTAGTGGCGAGACACATGTCGATGGTGACTTCATAGTGAGTTATGAATTGATGAATCCAACAATAGACCTTGTTGATGATGGTGGAGCTTCCAATAAATAAATGAATAACATGTGTGATTTAGTTGGTATGATTGTTGTTGATGATGACCCCTTTGCATCAGAGTTCGAGGCATTTAAGTTTGAGAATAGATTCAAAACATGATATTATTTGTATTGACTGCACCTTATTTGGAGACATCATTTGTATTGTAGGCATTGGTACCTTTCCATTGGATGTGGTTGGTGATGCGGAGAATACTCAACTTCTAGTAAAGATTCATACTAACTCTAACAAGCCTATGGATGCTTGTTTACAAAGGGATACCCCTCTCGACTCAATTCATTGGATTCCTTGTTTGTTCATGCTAATTTTTGTTCTCAACCTTCCTTCTCTAAGGGCTTGAGACTATTTTGTTCATTTGTTTTACATGGCCCAGTGAAAGAAGAAGAATGGAGCTTGTCTCCACAACTTTTCCATTTCGCTAAGTTACAAATAAAAAGAGTCCAATTCTATAGCCAATATAACAATAACCTCTTGATACACCTTTGGTGAGCTATGCATAGCTCTCACCTATCATTGTAGCTCAATGAAATGGAATCTAATAGCTCTAGAGGGAAATAATTCAATATTATGCCCAAGACACTAGTAGAAATGGAGTAGTTTTGAAGGCAACGATCTCCATTGGGTATTTCCATTTTTATTGCAACAGATAAGAATAATCTTGGTGTTGGAGAAAGAGATGAAAGATCTCTACCCAAAACATAATTTCATCACTCTCTTGGTGCCATTAGTTTTTGTTAACTCATTTGAATGCAAGTAATGTATAAGGATTTGTTAGTGTATATGAAATCTTCTCTCTTTCCAGTAGAAAAATAGGTTCATCCTACTATTAATATATAAAATAAGGTTCATTAATATGCATGGTGCAATTTTGTTTGATGATTCTATTTCTCCAAAGGATATCTTTTTTTTCTGGTTTAAGATATGGTGATAGCTTTAAATATGAGGTAATTTTGGGTAAAATTAGAAGTGGAACCACAAGTTGGGGTTTGAATTTCCTTTGTAGTGGTAGGCTACTTGAATTTTCCATTGAATTTTTTTTTTGTGGCCCAACATAGAATAATCTTTGGATAGAAAGGTTTGTTATGGGTGGTATGTTTGTTAGCCCTACAACTCATTATATTCTTTTTTTTTCATGGTATTTTTTTTTCTCAACTTTCCTTTTCCAAGGGGTTGATACTATTTGCTTTATTCATTTTCCATGGCTCATTGAAAGAAGAAGAATGTGGCTTGTCTCCACAACTTTTCCATTTCTTTGAGTTACAAATAAAACAATCCAATTCTATAGCCAAGAGAGTAATAACCTCTTGATACACCTTTAGTGAGCTATGCATGAAGACCTTGGATGACGGTATAACTACAATCTAGGTTTTTGAACTCGAGAGTTGGTTCTTACACAAATTTAAAGTCTACCCCTCTTCCCATTTGATCATTGTTTTCATACTGATGTTTTATATTCTATATAATTTGATTAAAAATTTCAAAGTCTATCTAAATGTATTTATTATTTTGTGGGCATATTTTGATGTAAATGAAGCTTCTATATCTTCAAGAAATACCTTTCCTAGAGTGGACAATGAAGTAAAATTTATATGTTGACAAATGCTCTGTTCCTAGTGTATGGCTTATTATCTTCAATTTATTGGTTATATCATTGTTTCCACTTCTTGCATATTAAATTACTTTGTTCACATTTTATGCTCATGTTTCTTGGGCTATATTGATCTCATATTTTTGGTTTTGCTCCAGATATCTTAGTGAATTGTTGTCACTCTATTTTAAATCAATGGTTGCATATTCTTCAGTGGCATCATAAAGTGGAGGCAAATAGTTGCAACTATTTTGAGTTCCATGGTTATAATGTTCACCATAAGCACTTGAAATATCCTAAAACAACCCTATTATAGTTGGAACCAGATTCCAACAATCTAGCTATGTTAGCATTATCAATAGGATCCAATGTTTCATGAAGAGAATAAATTAACATTTCCATATATGGGGATCTCATATAATCCATTACTTTTTTTGAATTTGGATTATAACAAAAGGAACCTTCAATTGGGTTCAATTTGTTGTATCATGTAATGTATTTGAAACTAGGAGTCCTTTAACCTATAGATCATTGTGCCATTGTAATATATACTACAAATTATGGTTCTTACATTTTTTGTTTCTAGAGATGGTTAAAATTCTTGAATTTTTAGCAGCTTACTCTCATTGCTGAGAGATGCAAATTCTTTGAACAGGAACTATGGAAAATTAATATGTACCTTGGAAGCCTCAATATTCTTTGATATTATCTCACCCTTCACAATATCCTTCTTTATCCAAGAGTTCTAGTAATTTTAAATATCATTATCTAGTCTTCTAGGTGGATGGAATGCTATGTATGCCCACCTGCACATATTTAATCCATCAAAATATATCTTAATGTCAATCCTTTAATGCACCACCAAGAACTAATAAATCGATGAAACTTAAACCAACCTATTTCTAAAATGGTATCCAGATGAATGATAATATTTTATTCATTTGGAGTAAAACTATCTCACTTGATATCAAATCTCAAGTAGTTGATCCATCGCAATCTGTAGCTCTTTCCACAATGAACGTTGAAGACCTGACATGAAAGTAAATATGAATTGATGCACAATAATACTAAAAAAAGCCATATTTTTAGTTTTTATTAGGAATGTTGTTGTTGGGTAAGGAGGATTTATAACAATAGGCATTGTTGGTCCCACATTTGTTCAGCCAAGATTTTGCAAGGATGGAGTTTTGGGATTTCTCGATTTATTAGAAATTTGGCAAACCCATGGCCTTACCATCTCCACATCAGAGGAACCCTTGTAGTGGACTCACTATGCAGGGCCTTGAAAAGCTATTTTCCCTGCTAGACTCACTGTGTAGAGCCCCAAAAATCTATTTTCTGAGCTATTGATGTGATAATTAATTAAAGAAACTTGATTAACTACATTCAATGGCTATGTGCTTAAACCCCATGATGGGAGAATAACAGTGTTCAAAGATGATGAGTGAAGCCCAGTGAATTCCATATGGCCAGTGCTAGATCCTTCAAAGGAGAGTCTCAAAACTAGCCCTATCTTCCTCACTCATCATTCTCACTCATGTTTGAGGTTTCATCCACACTTATGTTGAAAAGCTTATTGAAAAGGATCTATTAGATTTTCCACAACATCAATCAAACAAAGCATGTTGAAACATAGCAACAAATTATGCGAGTGGGATAGAGAAAGTGTTGCTGCATGTAACATCTCTCACTAGGGAATCCTTGAAAACCCTCAGGGACGCTAGAGATTTTTTTTTTTTAATAACATCCTTAGAGTGCACTCAACACACACTACCTCTAGACAAAAAATAACATCAACCATATATATAAGTAATTACAAAATTCAAAATATTTCAATAGAGCAAGAAATTCATTGAGAGTTTATTAATTCATTAGAGTTCATAGTCTCTATTTAGAGTTTGGACTTTAATCTATGAGACATGAAGATAGGAGTATTTTTATTATTAGTCCTTGTCATCTATGACATGGGACTATAGCAATCGATTGTATTAGTTAGCATTAGTACTTGTGCATATTAATCCAAAGTTTTTATGAACTTTACCATGTTCATAAAATGACCATTGTTCTCAACCTATAAATTTATCAATTTAACTTTGAAACAAATAAGATATTTGATGGTATTATTTTGCCTCTTCCCAAGGCATACGAACCATATCATTGACACTATTCATGAAATATCTCTGTTCCATGCATTTATTTGATTCATATTTCCAATATTTGAAACTAATGCTAACATTAGTTTATAAACATTAAATGCTACATAGAACCATGGAAACATTGAAGAGGGCTAGATGGGTATTTGCATGTTGGTGTGGTGTATAAGGAACGAGACAATTGTTATTCTTCTCCTGAGAAAACTCAATGGCTACCTTCATAACTAGTTGTAGCTTTAGACTTCTTAGCAGGGTGCACAACCTCTCCTCTACTTTAACTTGACAACCCAACTTCAACTCTAAATGCTTTAGCTTGAAAACCCAAATTCAACTCCAAGGCAAATGATTTTATCTTTGACAATGGAGTTGTTGTTAGAGTTGGTTCCAGTGGGATTTAACACTCGTCCAAGCTACCTAATGTCTGCATCTAAGCTTTGATCAGTGCATCTCACATAAACTGCAAACATTGGTGGGGAGACAACATCCAAAACCATGATCGATAGAAATTTCATTTGGAAGTATGTGATGTTGATTTTTGTGTATCTTGTTAGGTACTCTAAGCCCTAGTGATCGAGGGTTGGAGGTCAAAGCACCATAAGCAGCCTTGGGGGCCTGTAACCCAAGTATGGGGTTTTCCATCCATTGATGTTTGGACTGAAACGATGATGAGTTTTCAACATGTGATGGATAAGAATGATAGTTCTTGTCCAGATGATTCTAATGCAATGTGAATCATCTAATTTCGAGTTTTCGTTGAGAAGAAATGGATTTTTGAAGTTGACAAGTAATTATTGGGTTTTCAAGTCATGCATATATTGTGACACCCTTGCACATATTGGTGTGCCTTAGCACTTGGCACATTTAGCATATTTGACATGACTTTACATTGTCTGGCACATTTTAGCATTCCCTAGCATGCCTTGGCACTCACACCTTCACAACTAGCCTTACATTTTTTCACAACTTGGGAACCCAATCAAGTCCTTAGCTACTACAATTCATCTGACATTGGTCTACTTCAGTTGCAATAACTAGACCAATTGCACATAATACAAGTAGATTATTCCTTGTTCACCTAATAATTTCCTATAACTCATCTTAGGGCACTCATGTCCAAGCTCAACTTGTCCCACTTAAGAACTTACCAAGACAAGGATCACATCTAGCCATGGACATAAAAAAACTAAGCAACATAGCTTACACAGACAATATTTCACATGTATGTCTAGTTCATATAAAAAATAGAGCATTAACTAAGAGCTTGTAAGAACCACAAGATGCACAAGACCCACATGGTATAAGACGATAGAAGTTGAGTGCCAAAAAACTGATACACAGTAATGTATAATATGCAATTATATAAAATAGTTTAAAAAATGAGCATTTGGCCAAAATGTACCAGATGTCATATACAAATAATAACTAAAGTAAAAATAGTGTTGTGCCTAGGAAAAAGTCTCCCTTTGTCTAAAACTTCTCTTTACATGCTGTTTTGGATTTTTCGTCTTGCAAAGGGATGGGGATAATGTGACGGGTCATTAGAGGATATGGGATTGACCATTACTAAAGGTAGAAATGGAATCACCACTTTAAGGGAAAACTTGCCATATGGGCTTCACTTTATTAATTATCATGTTCATTCATAAAGGGGGTTTTAAAATTGTGAAAAATAGAGCTAGTATATTATAGATATTGGGGGTAGGGATTTTGGGTAGGGGGTTACAATTTTTGGAGGTATTAAAATGAGTATTTGGTAAAACTAGGGGATATTTACTAAAATAGGCATAGAGTAGTATTCATTATTTAGTAATAAAAAGAAAAGGGTAATCTAAATCGTGAACACACTAATGGTTGATTATCTCACCACTTGAAAGGATGTTATGACTTCAAATAGCCACATGAGGGAGAAGATTGTATGCTACCAATACATTTTTACAACGTTTTAAATGATATGTGAATGGAGAGGAATTTACAAAGGTTTTCTTTAAAGTGTCGAAATACCTCCAAGATCAAGTTGGCCTACATGAATAGCCACGTCTACCCTTGAAAGATATTATATATAGAGAGGAACTTGTCCTTCATTAGACACACTCACTCATCTCATTCGATGCGAAGAAGAGGAAGAAGAAGGGTTGAAGAAAGAATGAATGAAGAGGAAGTTGAATAAATTGAAGTGTTTGGGCTAGTTCTCTCTCTCTTGTGAAAGTCGAAGTTAGGCTTTCTACGATAGCACTATCTCTGGTTCGATATTGAAGGAAAGGGAGAAGGAAAGGAAAGTGAAGATCACTTAGTGAATTTCACTAGCTCTAAGTCCCAAGGAAAGGCATGTGAAGGGAAGAGAAGGTTATACGAGGGGGATCGAAGTCTCTAAGAGGAGCAACAATCGTTGCAGTAGCTGCCGAGAGATAAAATTTTGAATCTGTAATAGGAGTTTGAAGTCCTTGCAGTAGGAGGCCAAGTTCATCTTGATCTTGGAGGGTATTTATCTGAGTCACTAGATCATGGTATTCGTTAATTAAAGAATCTATAAGAAGAGAAGAGATTTAAGGGTTTTCCCCTCAAGAGGAGGGGTTTTGGCCATAGCTTGTAACATATATACTGTGTCATTATTCTTGTTGTTTTTGTATTTGTTTGATGTATTTGACAATGTAATAATAAGGAAAAAATCTAATAAGGGAAAAAGTAACACAAAACATTATCAATTTAAAGAGAATTAACATATTTACTACCTTATTGAATTCTCAAACCTTTTTCTCTGCTTATCAGCTACTGTGGGTTGTTGGCTTGCATTGGGGTAGCCATGCTTAGGGCTTCACTATCGTTTTGGTTCCTATCAAATATGCTCTAAGTTATTCTATGGCAAATCCATTGGCAACCTTGTGCCATTTTCTTCATGGTTAATTTCAAGGCCCCCATCCTCCTCAAGTGGAGCACATCGTTTTGTCTTTTGAATGAATAAAACGGGTCCATATTTCCACTTTCCACTTTCTATTTCATGAAATCCTTTTAAATCATGAATTTAATATTCATCTAAGGGTTTAATTGTGTCAAAAACCTCATGGTATCTCCTCATGCAAAATTTCTTCTAGATATGAAGAAAAGGTATGTACATTGACAAATGTAGTGCAAGCAAGAACTTGTGCATGTTTCAGGAAAGCATAAATAAGACAAGATAGAGAGGTATTGCCCACATTGAACAACCGAGAGAAAGAAATGCACAATAAGGATGAACTTACAAGTTTTCAATAGGTTGAAAGGAAATTGTATAAAGAATCAATACAATCCTATGGACATGGATGGCCATATGGAGCAATACAACAGTTGTACAACTTCTGCCTTTCCTTTTTGTGTAGATCATATACCTCATTTTGAGATGATTATGATGACCATGCAATTGTTATTTTAGTAACTTGTAAAGGTTTCCTTGAGGTATGCAAAGCTGATTTTGAGAAGAAATTACTTATGTATCTACAAAACTCTTTTATTCTCCCATTGCTTAAATTTTCAATTACTGTGTAATTGATGCTATGATCTGAAAGTAATTTCTACATAATATTGAATTTAGCAATTGATCTATTTAACTTGGATCATATGGATAATAGTCACCCAGGGTTGAATTTTTGTAATGTACTTAACCCCAAAAACCTCAAAAGGTGAAATATGCCTCCAAATATCTGAAAATGTGTCCTTACCACCAAAAATTTCTACTTAAGGGGGACCACACCTTCAAATAAATGGAAGCTCTTCCATTAGGGTCATTTCTCACCCCTTCTTACCTACAACATCCCCCAACCACCTCCTTGAAGAGGGTGTGCAACCTGAAGACTCAAGTGGGCCTTTGACCGAACCCATGTGTAGCTTAGTGTTACATGGCAAGATCTCAAGTTGGGTGTTGATATTGTGACGCTCCCTTTTTGCTTAGATCATTGATACACATGGTCTTAGGCCCTATTTTTAACCTAAGAACAAGGATATCCATCAATGACATGACAAAAGGGAATGCAATACATGTAACCATTCCTCCAACTACATGTAAAACATACCTAAATGGATCCTCATAGTGAAATGCATCTATGGAAGAACTTTCATCAAACCAACCATACAACTTTTGTATGCTTGCTTTTCCCCTATATGATGAAGAGTTCTCAGGCTTGATGGATTTCAAATGCATATAACATCCCAAACTGGTACAACCTCCCCAATAGTGTTTTTTCCTTGCACATCGTAGCGTACCTCTAGAAAAAAATGAGTGTTTTTGTCCCTCGCCTTTAACCATATAACATGGCCTTTTAGTCGTCATGTCTCGTCATGTAGTCTAAGGATGTATCATTTATGAGCCTCCAACTCCCATAAATTGTCAATTTGTGCGCATGAAAGAAATCTGACATTGAATAAAGTAATTTATGTGAACCATCTTTGCCTCAATCTCCTCGAGCTCTTTCCGATGTGCAACCATTTTTTCTTACTCCCATATCTTTACTGCCCTCTTGAGGATTTCAAAGCTTCAAGGAATCTACCTCTATCCAAAATATTCCATCATCTACAAATAATTGGGACCATGATTTACGAACTGTCATGCAAAAATCCTCGTCGGCTAGCCAGGTTTTGTTGAACTTGTAGATCAATCCTTTCCACATACTATTTCCCTTCCATTGTAAAATGATCAGAGCATCGTCAAAGAGAGCTATCAGAGAGACCCAGGATCACATATACCCCATCATGTCCAAGAAATTTGGATGAACTTAAAATCAGTCCAACCTTGTTGCAATGTGTTCGATACCAACCTTACACTTCCTCCAAGTCAACACAATGAGCTCTGGATATATATCCACTATAGAATTTGTATATATAATTTTGTGCTATGCATATCAATTAAAAATTAAATTAAAACAAATTATAAAATATATAAATAAAATATCAATTTTAATATATAATATATATATAAATATATATATATATATATAAGGATTGAAATGTTTAAATTTAATATGTAATATAAATAGTAATTACAAAGAGTTTCATATATCTATTTTAATTCTAAATCCACAAAACATTGAGGGGTCAAATTTATAAATGTGTAATATTTCACAAGTTATATACTAAAAAGAGGGGATCAAATTTCTAAGTGTAAACATTTCTTAAGTTATATACTCAAGAAAATGTTTACATCTTTAGTGATTTGATTTCTTTTGATACTTGATTTATTTATAATTAGAATGGATCTTTGTTGGTTTAGAAATGAACTTAGATCCCTTTTAATGCTAGATTATGAAACTTGCCAAAAGATCAAATTTCTTGTCAAAATATTTTCTCAAATTTTACACTCAAAAAATAATTTATAACCCTTACCAATATCCACTATTAAATGTTCTTTAATATATTAACTTTAAAAAATAAATATAAATTAAATATACAACAAACTTTTTTTCTATTTAAATCTTAACCAAATACTCCTTTTGATTACAACTCTCTTTATTTCTGTACAAAATATCACCCTGAAAATATTAAAAACTTCATTATTTTTAACTTTATATTTTAATAAAAAATCTAAATTATTATATATAAATATATATATAGAATATAATCTTTAACTTAAACTATTGTACAGAAAAAACTTCAATTATATTCTAACTTTATTTTTAATAAAAAATCTAAAAAATTAATATATATAAATATATAGATATAATATTCTTAACATTGTACAAAAGGAATAAAGAGAGTTGTAATCAAAAAGAGTATTTTGGTTAATTATAAATTTTAATGTTAAAAAAAAAATCGAAAATCCGGAAACAGTCCAAACCTTCTTAAAATGTTATATACGCCATATCCCACTAGCAGTGAAAAAGTGTTCCCTATTTTTTAAATTCCAAAAAAAATCTTATGCTTCCTCTGAGTGCCAAAGTCATGACAGTCGACATCGTTTTCTTCCCATTCCCTCCATGGAAACCCTTAGCTTCTACAATTAATTTGTTGGCGGGGGTCCTCCACTCTACAAAAACTCCAATTCATTCAATCAATTTCATCTAATCTTACCAATTGAAACATCTGAAACATGCGGCTCCCATTGAACCTTTTGTATTCATACCATTCTCAACCGGTATTGTGTTCGAATCTAGACAAGCAGAGCGGGTGCGCATTTTCCTTTGTGTTAGATCCAGCAAAGATGAGGCATATGTTAGGGTTTCGAACTCTGATGGGGTCGGTTAAGCAGAAAGAATCCGTTCTCTCTCCAGCAAGTCCTTTGAATCCCACAGTTGCCGCTCCAACTGGCCTAGCCAGGCCCCTTAGGCTAGTCTAATGCGATGATACGGGAATGTTTAGAGTGCACCTCGAGGCCATCGTCACTCTGCAGCTCGTGAAAGGGCCTCTCGGTGTTGTTTCCTTCTGCGGCCAGGCATGCCAAGGGAAGAGCTTCGTTTTAAATCAGGTTGGACGTCAAAATATTTGTGGAAGATCTTTGTTTCTTTGCTGGAAAATACATAGTAATTTGTTTCATTAAATTTGAAAAATAATAGTGTGTTTACGTGGCATACTCTGTAGAGAAATAACAAGCTATGGTGTAGAGGCTAGGGCATTTAAGATCGTGTAGTTGATAAGGCATTCAAGATCGTGTAGTTGATGCAGGCCAAAAGCCAAAACCCCTTTCCGATTTAATTCCCGAATGCAAAGTCACCATTTTTTAGGGTCAAAGAGGGGATTCCACATTTTCAAATACATGGGGAAATGTCGAGGTCCTTGTCAGAGCTAAGGTGAGGGCAAGGTATCAAAACAAAATGAATATTCAAAATTTTCTCACCGTTAGTAATAAGGACACCTCGGCTCTGTCGTTGCACTAGAGGAACTTTAAGAAGGTACCTTAATGCATCTTTCACATGTAAATAGGGATTTAGAGCACATCTTTCACTCATGGAT
>APFE030503692.1:0-49212 GCA_000404065.3 Pinus taeda
ATATATTATTTATTTCTATATTTAGTGAAAATTTACTAGCAAAATAACAACATAAATTTAATTAACCAATTGTGTCATAGGGAAGTCTAAAAATGAACAATTAACTACAATATTATGGTTACAACAATAAACAAACAATTTGTGAGATGGAAAAAATAGGGCAAATTTCCCATACATGAGAAAAATATATGATATTGAAAAAAAAATCTCACACCATTTTAAAACTCAATAAAATAGCCAAAAAAGTTCTCCAAATCATTTCATAACTAAATTATGTCTTTAAATGACTTTACCAACAATGACCCTCCTACAGAAGTTTAGAAAATTGTTCAAGGAAAACACTCTTGTACAATTGAATTCATCTTAATTATAATAAACCAAAAGGTGGAGGACAGATCATCATCTTGATATGTTTGGTTGATTTTTAATGTTCCCTCCCTACTTGTCTGGTTCCTTAGTCAAATTGTTACTTTTCCCTAATTGAACATTCAACCCTTATTATCTATTAAAATCCCCTTCTTGGTTGTCTAGATTTCCTCCTCTTGAAGATTGTCCCACATGGCTTGATGAAGCTTCATCCCTTTCTTTTATCCATTTTCTTAAATATGCAATCCATGACTCAAAAGGTTGATTCAATGCATCTCCTTGAGAAAAATGATGTTATTTAAAATGGATTTTACAAGATGCAATACACTCATTCCTTTTTCAAGTTTCTCCATCTTAGACAATAAATTTTGATTAATTGCATGCCTCTAGTAAGAAATTCAATGAACTTTTGGATGGTTGCTTCATTCATTTTCTGATAGAGTACTAATAGCTTTTTTACTTGATTTTATCTCATATTCCAAATTTAGGTACCTATACATGTGAAAGGAAATTGCATTTTCACCCAAAAAATGGAAAATGACAAGTATTTACAATATTTTTTATAACCTTCCACAACAAAGTAGAATCTATTACTTCCGACTCCATTGTGGGCATTTTGAACTACTCATTTCTAGTATCTTAAGCCAACATCCAACTCTTTAAATGATTTCATGGCGAAACCAAATATTTCTTTTGGAATCTCTCCTAGGGAGGACTACCAATCCCTCACTTTATCAAAATCTAACTAAGCTTGTTGTAGGCAAGTTCCCACGCTTGAATAGGAGTCAAAACATCAATAATATCATGACCAAGGGCCTACATGTGATGGGATTTGTCATAGAACTCTCTTTGGACACTACACAATTCATCTTGTACATTCAAAGCATAATTAATAAACTTTAATGCTGGATACTTGTTGGATTTGTAATAATTGACTTGATTTCCTAGTAAGGGGATTTTTCTTCTGTATTCTTAGAGCCTCTTGTCCACATCCATAGTTTTATGTACATTAGGTTGAGAAATAACTAATACAATAGAAATATAAGAAGCCAAAATTAGTTTGTATCCATCACCATAGTTTCAATGGTGTGTATCACTTCAAAATCCAGGTTGATTTTCCTTATTTCATGTATATGCTTAATCACTTACTTCCTTTGTATATCGAATGAAAACAATTCCAAATCAACAACTTCATCCACTAGATTTGGAATAAGGCCATCACCACGTGTAATTATCTCCATACCAAAAGGTTTGAGTGTTGAAGACTTCTCCCACCTTTGAACAATCTGGTCACCCCATGTTCCCTTCATTGAAATTGATCTATTAGCTCATTTCCTTCTTATAAAACTTATTTTCTATCATTGTCTTATTGGATTTTCTTTCTCAGTTATTTTTCTATTCTCCTCTGCTCCTTAAATTTTGCTTCAGCTTCTACTTTCAATAATTTCTTCTCTACATCAACTTTAGCTTTCCTCTCCACCTTTTTTTTTTTCCTCTGCATCATCATATTATTTCTTTTTCTAATTTTACCCTCTTTGCTAACAATTAAACTATGGTGTCAACAATTGCTTCCTTTTTATTTGTTAGATCCTCATTCTTGGTGATTTTTCTCCGTGTTACTTCTTTTTTGTTGGCCTCAACTTCTACTTTGTCCTTTTATAATGCATCTAATCTTCTTCTTTCTCTTTATTTTATATTTTAATGAAGAACTTACCTCTCAGTGGTAGTGCTTTTAGCTTATTCCTTCTTTCTTCTCTCTTTCTCCTTATTAATAAATTCCAAATTACTTAAAACTTCTTCACAAGTCAATACTCTCATGTTAGATTTTTAGTCTAATTTCTCTTCACGCTAATAGGAGGAAGATATTTTCATCTCAATTATATATTTTGGAATAAACCCTAGGGGACCATGCATTTGAGTTATTTCCAATTTGAAACATTATTACTCGATGTTCTCTCCTTCCATCTTAGCCGAAGTGGAATCTCAATAGGGAAAATATGAAGTCAAAATCAAACTACTAATGAAATTAATAAAATAATAAAATAAGAGTAATAAGTTTTCTTAGGGCATAAGAGAAAACTACCTATTCTAATTGGATTTTGGATGAACCTCCTTATAGGTATATTCAAATTTCAAGTGTTGTAGGTACCTGTTTGACGTAGAATTAAATTCTTCCTCCAACAACTACCCACTTTGCACATTTTTGATAAACCCACAATGAGATAAGATGGAAATGAAAGAAAAGATATGTTTCTCATTTTTCATACATTTTCAGTTTATCTCACTATGGTTCTATAAAAAGTATGCAAATTGGGTACTCATTAAAGGAAATATTTAATTTTTCATCCAACAAGTTCCTACACTTGAATTTTGAGTACACCTATAAGGAGATGAGTTGAAAATATGATTAGGAAAAAAATGTTTTTTCTAGTCCCTGCAAAATATTTACCCTTATTATTGAAATCATCTTGAATCGTGTTGGCTCTTTTAAAGTTGATTTTGATAATACGATTTTTTGTTTTGAGGCCCATTTTTACCTCATAAATCCCTTAATTATTAGCTCATAGATGCTTATATACAATGGATAGATTGGGAATAGATACTTTTAGCGTTTTCTTAGGAAAAAATTAAAACCATGTAAAGCTAAATGGTACCTATTTTTGAATGATCAACTTGTTTGGCACATAGGCATAAAGCATATATAGTGTTAGGGTAACACATAAATCTTGATATAGATGGAGTATTAATCTAGGCATCCATCTCCAGTGTCTTTTAACACTTCTATATATTTTAGAGATACTCTTAAGAAAGGTTTCCAAAAGATAAGCTCATATAACGGTGTGATGGAATCATCATAATAAGTGCAAACTTAGATTTTTATGTGATCATGTATAATTCTTAAGTTATACATGAATAGGTGGCTTCTCTAAGACCAAAACTTAGTGTAATCCCATGAATATGTTAGAATCATAAACCACATCTAGCATATAAGAAGATATGTAAATTTCTAGGGTTCCTAAAAATGCATTCAATTGAAGGCTTCTCAATGGGTTATGCAAGTGAGTTGGAAAATATGGCAATCCAATTGAAAATTTTCCCTGCGTTAGTGATCGCATAGATTATTGGAACCCAACATATCCTCACATGAGATTGAATCATTTTTATCATAATCAATTACATTTCCCAGGTGTATCCTAATACGAACTGTATGGTGCAAAAAAAAATTCTAGTTAAGACTTATAAGTCCTCCATTCCTCATACCAAGCAACAAAGACATCATGCCAATAATGGTCTTGAGTAAAGACTCTCAGCAACTCGTTTGTGAAATAAATTTCAACCTTTGACAACTTGTAGTAAACTTCTAAAGTTGTAGATGTGAAAGATCTAATACCATTTCCTTGGGCATTAAGATTTCTTTGTGCATTGATCTTTGTATGGTGTCTTATGTACATGTGCAATGAGATAATTCTTTTTAATTTTGTGTTATAATAAGATCCACTTCTTTTTCAAGTATGACCTCATCATCCCTAAGTCATTTCTCGTCATTGATTAGATGAATAAATTCATTGTATGTGTGGGCCCTATCAAACTCAAAGGTGTATGAAGTGCCTACATAAATGGAAAATTTGGTACCTTTAGCAACATGGGATTCTATGGTTGGTTGCTTACACTTGGAATTTTATTTCTATGTGGTTCATGAACCCCAGAGATCAGTGACTGCTATGTCCATGGAATATTTGTACCAAGAAAATTCACCTGAAGCAATCACTTCCTACCAGCACAACCATTGAGCCTAACCTTGAGAGTATCGAGGGAATTGAACTTGTGACCTCTCAATATAAAAGGTACTTTAACGATGGGGACTCGACCAATTGCGCTAACCCTCAAGGTTGCTCACACTTAGAATATTTCTTCTCCCTTATAATTAATGATTTTGTGGTTGTGGTAGTCTACATGCTTGTTGATGTTGTCTCCTCTATAACCTATGTGATCTCAATTTGATGCTTTAATTGGCCTCTCTTGCACACCTTTATTCCTCCTACCATATTCTTTTATGTCCATAGCAATATTATTGCAAGTTAAAGCAACATGGAAATAGGACATGCAAGGTTCAACTCAAAAAGTTGAATTAAATACATTAAATGCTATGTTCTAGCAATTTGAAATGGAAACAATTTCAAAGATGGTGGTATTTACCTAGACCTAAAGTGTATGCCAAATAGAAGAGCTTTTAAATTCTAGTGAGAACTCGCAATTCAAACCTTTGTTTCATAAAATCAATTTGTATGAAAAAAACAATGAATTTGGAGCTCATGCAAGTAATGCACTTAAACAGAAGAACACACTAGAAAATATTTTAGGTAAAAAATAGGCCTTAAAACACAAAATGTTAAATCAAAATCAACATAAAAGAACCAATAAGAATTAAGATGATGATGTCAACCATAAGGTAAATACTTTTGGAGGGAGAAAATAAAGTTACATTTTTTAATTATATGGTCTACTAATCTCCATAAAATCTTATTCAACTTCAAATGGACGAACACATTAGATATGGAATTAAATTCCTCATCCAATAAGTACCCTTCATTCATACTTTAAATAGACAAATAGACATGAAATACATGGAAAATAAATATAAGAAACACAATTTTTCATGTATTTCAAGTTTATCTCATTGTAGGCCTATTGAAAGTAGCCATAGTCAGCATTTCCATCAAGAAAAAATAAAAGGAAGAAAAGAAAAATGTGAATTGAAATTTGAATTTATATTTCCCCTCCTAAATTTATAAGTCAACCTCACAATTAATTTAGGTCAGTTGGGCCCCCAAGAGGCACCTATTTGAACCCCTTTAGAAGTTTATATAAAAGAGATGTATCCTCCTCATTTGACATCATCAATTTGTCTCTTATTGAGCTCTGATCCAACGAAAATGGGAGCAAGAGTAGGAGGCTAAAATTTCAGAAAGCGTCGAAATTTCAGGAGCTTGGTATTTGTCTTAGCATTTGATCATGATATTGGTTACTGGTTTGGCTATCATCTTGCTATTGTTATTTATGATGTACTAATGAATGTGGAAATCTCTCTCTCTCTTCATTGTAGGCCTATTGAAAGTAGCCATAGTCAGCATTTCCATCAAGAAAAAATAAAAGGAAGAAAAGAAAAATGTGAATTGAAATTTGAATTTATATTTCCCCTCCTAAATTTATAAGTCAACCTCACAATTAATTTAGGTCAGTTGGGTCCCCAAGAGGCACCTATTTGAACCCATTTAGAAGTTTATATAAAAGAGATGTATCCTCCTCATTTGACATCATCAATTTGTCTCTTATTGAGCTCTGATCCAATGAAAATGGGAGCAAGAGTAGGAGGCTAAAATTTCAGAAAGCATCGAAATTTCAGGAGCTTGGTATTTGTCTTAGCATTTGATCATGATATTGGTTACTGGTTTGGCTATTATCTTTCTATTGTTATTTATGATGTACTAATGAATGTGGAACTCTCTCTCTCTCTCTCACTCTCTCTCTCTCTCTCTCTTAGGAAATGAATTTTTCTAGGTTTTCCCCTTGTGTGTTTTTCCTAGCCTCGGGCCTAATTTTTGTGTCTCTTGTATCAATGTTGCACTATTGTTATTTTCATTTTTTAATGATTGAATGTATAAATATTTAATGATTTTAAAAAATGCTATATGAAAACAAATTCTCATAATAACTAGTAAAATATGTTATTTGTATTGTTTTGTTATCCCTTAGTTTAATTCAACAATTAGTACCCACAATTGAAGTTTGAGTAAACTATTATTTTATTGTATTCCCTAGGACACTCATTTTAAACCTCAAAATTTATCTAATATTTCAATGTACAAAAAAGAAGTTGAATAGGGATGCTTTGATCCGTAAACTATTGTGGATATTCCATTGGACAGTTTGCAATAGATTTGATAAAATTATATTTAAAAATATGAAATCTACACTTTTATGGTTTTATTTCTTTTTAGATTTATGGATCTATGAATGATTGTTAATTTTGTATGCATGCAAATAAAAATTATGCAAAAAATAGATATCATCAAAATAAAATCTCACAAACACATTTGACACAAGATATGACCTGGGAAATCCTTTTGGGAGAAAAACTCAGCAAGAAGATGAGACCACTCTCCTCTCTTTCTTTGAATAGAAAATGGCCACGATTAAAAAGAAGTATGGTCTATGCCTTGTGGGCTACTACAATGCTCAAATCCTCTTTGTATGCTCTATTTCTTATTCCCCTAAACTATTTTTCTCATCTATGGAACAAACTCACTCAAAAAGGATGGAAGCCCCTTTTCCTCCTAGTGCCTCGGTTATAACACAACACGATAGCCTACTAGTGGTTAGGTTTCACTACCTCAAATCTTAACCATATTTACATCATAATCACGTGGTTAGTCCCTTTTTCAAGAATAATGGGGGCTAATGTGGCATTAACTCGAATTATGGTGGTGAAAACAAGAAGGTCAACTTCCCAGCTGCATAACTTTTGCACACGAACTCTGATTGACACAATTATTGTGTCATTGGAAAGGACTCTGGGTGAAGAATATGAAAAAAATGTGCAAACTAGAACACCAAAGTTTTTCCCACAAAAAATTTCATTTGATGCCTCAAAATGCTCCTAGAATATTTCGAACCCCAATTTGTCAAACCAGGTCCTACTAGTAAAAATGGTCCTACGAGCTTATTCCTCCACTTTTTCCACTAAGAAAGAATCAAGATGGATTACAAACATATAATGATCCAATATGGATCACATCTCCCCATTTTGGGAGGATTTTTTTACCAAGAAGCTTCTAGTGAATGAGGTGAGGAAATTTTTACTCCACCTTTTCTCGGGTGTCACATTTATATTTTCCTAGGATTTGTCCTTTCAACCCAATTTTCCAAAGGTCATGTTTCCCCTATATCGTAGTTCTATACCTCTTCTACAAAATTGTATCTTATGTCAACTCTGCCTGAGCATCTTGTGCCAAATCCTCCATAGGAAGTAGGACTTGTTCATCTTTTTGATCTAGCATGGAAGACCCAGAAAGCTTCCGATTCTCCACATTCACAACTAATAAAACATGCTTGTATGGTGGTAAACCGATTCGATAGGAATTATCACCCACCTTTTCCTATATCTTTAAGGGACCATACCACAGAGCCTTGATTTTCTTATCGGGACCATTTAGCCTCTACTTTTTCAACTATAGCCATACACTATCTCCCACCTTGAACAAATTCTTTATTATGTGTTGATCATGCCTAGCCTTATATTTTTCCTATGACTTCTATAGTGTCTCTTGTACCTATATATGGATTTTTATGATCTTCTATACAATTTTTTCAGCCCTTAAGGCATCCCCTATAAGATCTTCCCTCACTTCTCCTTGCTACCAATATGAAATATCCAAAGGTGAAGGTAACAAATATCCAAAAATATTTCAAATGGGAACTTACTAGTAGAAGTGTGGATTGGTATGTTATAAGAGTGATGTATATATACTAGATTTCCATCCCAAGTCTTCAGATGCTTTTGATTGTATCCCCTCAGAAGCTGCACCAAAATATTGTCGACTACTTATGTTTGTGTATGGAATTTCGTATACCTCTAATTTTGTGTCCATATTCTCCCATAGTGTAGTCCATAATGCATTGATAATCTCATGTCCCTATCTAAAATGATGCTCCTTGGTATCCCAAAGTGCACCTAGACCTGTTCAAAGAACAAGTTTGTTGCTTCTTCCCCAATAATGGTAATTTTATAGGGCATAAAAACACACATCTTGTTGAACCTTCCAACTATCACGAACAAGTAATCATGACCCTTCTTGGTTGTTGGTAAACCTCCCAAAAAGTCCATGGAAATTTTTTCTCAAGGATGAGTGGGCACATTTAGGAGATGATATAGAACATGTTTCTTGTTAGTATGCTTGTTGGTAAAACAAAGAATGGATCCTCTTATGAACCTAGCTACATGTTCTTGCATCTTTGGCCAATGCACATACCTTTGCAATTTTTCCATTGTCTTTCCCTACACCAAATTTCCCTACAACCTTAGAGGTGTTAGTCTCTCTAATTAGTTGTGATTGTTCACCTTTAGGAGCACATATCTTATTCAACCTATAGAGTAATCCATTTCAGAGATGGTAGTCAATGGTTTGTTGTCATCGTGCACGTGAATTTGACTCTGCAATTGTTGAAACACCTCCCTAGATTCCTCATCCCCTGAATATTCATCATGGATAAATGGTTCCATGTGCATTAGAGTTCCCAAATTTGTGACCTTTAACGTGGGTTGTTTTGAAAGCATGTCGGCCACCTTGTTTTTGTTTCCCTTCTTATACTTGATCACTAAAAGAAATTGTTGTAGAAACCACATCCACATGAATGCATGGTCTATTGTAGTCTACTTTGGGAATGCAAGTATTGTAGTGGCTGGTGATATGTGTGGATTATTGTCTCCTTTTCCATTAGACAGTGCTTCCACTTCTCCAGATCTTGCAACAAGGCATAAATCTCCTTGTCGTATGTAGGGTAGTTAAGAACTACCCCATGAAATACTTCATAATGGTAGCATATAGACCTCCCTTCCTACATAAATATTGCTCCCATAACATACCCACTTGCATCTATCTCCACTTCGAAGGGTTGTTACAAGTTTGGTAATGCCATAATTGGATCTTGATTAATCTTCTTCTTTATCTCCTCAAAGGCCCTCTCCTAACCATTTCCCTATTGGAAAATCTTACGATTTATTGTTATGGCATGCAGAGGTGTTGCTACTGCTAGAAACAAGGCTATGAATTTCCTCAAGTATTGTTAAGCCCCAATGAAACACCTAACCTTAGAAACATTAGTAAGCACCAACCATTTCATGATGGACTCCATCTTGTAGGATATTTCTTTAGCTCCTCCACCTATCACATACCCTAGACACACCAACGACTATTGTGTAAACTCACACTTCTTGATATTTGTTGTCAGTTGGTACTTCTTTAATGTCTCTAATACCTACGTCAAATATGAGATGTGCTCCTCCTAGGTAGCATTTTTTACCAGTATATCATCCAAATATACACTAACAAATGAATCGATAAAGGGAGCAATACATCATTCATTAATCTCATACACGTAATTGGTGTATTGCATAGGCCAAATTCCTTGACTAACCACTCATACAAACATTGTTTGGTTAGGAAGGTTGTCTTCCAGGTATTTTCTTCTTTGACTCAAACCCGGTGATATCTAGACTTTATGCCTAGATTGGTGAAGTATTTCGCTTGTTGCAATTGATCTAGCAAATCATCTATCCTAGTTAGGGGGTACCTTCTCTTGAGAGTGATTCTATTCAATACCCTGTAATCTATACACATCCACCAGTCCCATCCTTCGTTGGTACAATGATGATTGGTGACCTAGATGATGATATACTCATTTGAATGACACCCTATTCTAGTAAATGTTACATTTGTTTATTCACCTCACTTACTTATATAATAGATTTCTTGTATAGCCTATTTTCTGGAAAGGGAGAGTCCGACAATAGTTAGATATCATGCTCCACCTACCTCTTAGGTGGTAACCCTTAAGGCTCCTAGAAAACATCCCTATCTGCTTGTAGAAACTCTTCTAGTTGTTGTTTATGTTTCTTAGTACACCCCTCTAGCGATTCCTTTCCCCTTACTGTCTCTTCTATAGACTGGCTTTCTCTTAAAAATAGTAGAACATACTACTTGTTGGAATTGATCAATTTCTTAGCTTGGTTGGCACTTACCAACAAAATTTTTGACTTGCCTTTATTTGCGTTAATGGTGAACGAATTTCCATCCTTGATGAGTTGGTACTACTTAGCTCTCCACATGAATATTACAACTTGCATGTACATGTAGGGCCTTCCAAAAACCACTTTGTGTACATTAAGGGGAACCACATCTAGTTCCACTTCATCAATAAAATCAACACTAATAGAAAATTGCTTTTTGCAACTTTTTGTTACCTTTAACTTTGTATCCTTATTTACCCCTCGCACATCATCGACATGAGACAGAGAAGGATAAGATGTTTGTGAATCAAGATTATGTGAGGTATCAGAGGGAGGTTGAGTATTCTGCAGAGGTCAACTTCTCTTGAACCTATCGGCGACACGACAGTGGACTTGGCAGTATTTGACATCAAATGATCAGGGGTCATGTTGACAGGGCAACGAGCAGATGAGAGGTCAAACATGATTACCCAAACCCACGGAGGCAAGTGAAAAACGAGATGAGATGTCCCCACCCAGACATGAATGCAGACAAGTGCCATGTTCAAGAGCGACATATTGCCGACACGACAATAATTGTGGTTCCATTTTCCCCACTATTTCTGGCGAGTACCCCGGTTATTTTTTGATGACAAGCTTGACGGGGATAGCATATGCTTGTAAAGGCATCATTTTGATGGAATTCGATGTCATTAAGTTTTAACGAATCTGACAAAGGAAGAACTCGACGTCTTTTCATGTTTAGAAAGTTTGAAAAGACAGCGGAAAAGGAAACTCCAGGGGTGTCCTTTTTCGTAAAGTTGTGTCTCTCAAGCTCGAAAAAGTATAAAACAATGCTCGAAAGAACCTCCTGATCATTACAACCAAGGAGTACTTTTCATGAGTAGTGATTTCGACCTGAAAAAGAAAAAGAGATCGAAACCACGTCGCTTCGTAACCATTAACGCACCTGAAACGACAAAGGTCCGACGATCTTTTTGTCTTTACACAGTCAGAAAATGGTTTAAAGATGAACGCCTCTCATTTACATTTAACAAGTCGAGAGGAATAACTCGGCATTCTTTTCACGTTTAGAGAGTCAGAAAAGAGTAGAAAGATGACTCCAGAGTGACTTTTTTGTGTATTTACCGAGTCCGAAAAAGTATAAAATACAACTCGTTTCGTCGCCTAAGTCGCACAAACACCTGTTGCTGCGAAAAAACCAGTGTAAAATCCATTTTCGATACAAATATATATTAAAATATTCATAAAAAGGACTTTTAAAACCTATGGAGGGTTAAAAAAGCTATAAATAGGTGAAAATGGTAAAAACAAGAATTACTTTTCACTTTTACCTCATTAACAGTGGCATTAGTGCTTTTGGTGTGCGATCTTCAGGCGACGATTGCGACAAATCCGGGTGACCATTCGGAGCGCCGTCAATTCCAGGTAAGAGGCCTCCTCTCATACTCCATTTTTGTCCGTTTTTAATTTGCTTTAGTTTGTTTTATCATCCTTTGTGGAGGGAATTTTAAAAAGTAGGGTTGCGCCCATTGGCGCGGGTTTCGGGCACGAACCCGCACCAATGGGGCATTTTTCGACAAAGGCTCGCGCCAACGGCCGCGCGCACTTATTTCTCAAAATTTAACAATTCTAAAGCCATTTCACTGCATTTTTTAAATTTCCCAAGGATCTAATTTGATGTTTTGACCTTGTGATTGCAGGAAAATACGCAAGATGGTACTCCAATGGAAGGAAAGAGAACATGACCACGTAGACATATTGGCCATAGCAGATGAAGACTGCATGGAAGTGCTTAGTGCTTGCGGGCTCAAGAAATACTTTCTCCTGTCTTATCTACGAGCTCAACCAGAGCTCTTACGATATTTAGTCAACCTATGGGATGAACATGATCAAGTGTTCCGCATACGGGACCAAGTACTGGAACTAGACGTATTTGACGTCTATTTCATCACTGGACTGTCGCGTAGAGGGCCGGTGCCCCTATTGACAGGTAGTAGGCCATCCAGGGAGAAGATGGAGGAGGTGAAGGCTCGAGTTTGCCCAGAGGCAAAATATGGGTCCGAAAGCTCAAAAGTGGATATCCCCACTGTTCAGGACCTAATACTCAGAGCTCTATTGTTCACCATCACACGAGCTGCGGGGGCACAGGCACCCCACGAAGCCACAAAGAATCACTTGATACTAGTGACAGAGTGTCTCAACCCAATGATCTTCAATTGGGAGGCAGTGGTGACGACCAATATGAAGAGGCAGCTTACAAAGGCTAAGTGTGGAAAGCTGCAGTAGTTTGGGTACGGTTCCATTCTGGTGATGTTCTTCTTGGAATGTGTGCCAATCTTCCAGGGCCAAGGGGCCTTTGTTCCTGATCTGGCACCTCGAGAGCTGAGGATGGCTCGTTGGGCGACACTGATGCCGAGAGGTGGGGGAGGCCAGCAGATGTCATGGAGGCCTGAGTTTTTTGGGTGGCTTCGCCGCCAACTGATCGTGGTGGAGGACTGGCCATATGCAGGGACAGACTTCACCAGTGACCCTGACCTCCCATTGCCAGAGGGAGAGGACTGGGACGAGGAGATAGGTATGACCTCTTTTTAGTTTTGTGTTTTATGATTTTTTTGTTAATACATGCTTGTTGTAGAATTGAGGCTTTTGTGATCCATATCAAATTTTTGAGAGATTCTTTAGCGTAAATTACATAAGAATTCATTTGTTGGCGCGTTTCGAACCAACTAGTGTGGTTCATCGTCAGGACAAGTTGAAGAAACCGATCCAGCTTAGCATGTTAAATAGTCTCAGCAGAGTCTCCAATGGCTAAATTGACTAACGACTAATTTTAATCTTAGGACCAAGACAAATTATTATTTATAATTTAATAATATTATTATTTTTATATTATTTTTATTATTATTTTTATGGAAAAAGTCAAATTAGGTTAAAAATAATATAAATAAATGAAATAATATCAATGGTTGGTTTAAAAAATTAATTTATTTATTTATTCAACTATATATATATATATATATATAAAAAGTTATAATATTAGGTTATTAAGATAAAAGTTAGGATTAAAGATAATTTAATTTAAATATTAATAATTATATATATATATATATATAGATATATATATTAGGTTATTAGATAAAAGTTAGGATTAAAAGATAATTTAATTTAAATTATTTAATAATTATATATATATTCCAATTAAAATCATAATATTAGGTTGAGATTTTTCATTTTTAACATTTATATGCATATGCAGATATTGGCCCAGAGCACCCAGCTGGCATGTCTCCCATTGCGAGGAGACACCAGGCTGCGGTGGATCCTCATCAGGAGGGTGGTGACAAAGGAAAGCTCATCCAGAATCTTGAGGGTATCACTCGAGGGATCCCGGACTATGCTCAGCTAGCGGATGTCCCGTTAGCGTACCAGAGGCACACGGTGGGGGTGTCGAATCACATCCACCGACTTCTGAGACGTTTAGTGCGAGCAGTGACGTGCTACCATGAGCACCATAGGGATTAGATATCTAGGCTTTCTTTCCATGCATATTTTTTGAGAGACATGTTGTCTCCGGATGTACTAAGACAAGCATGTATTATTTTTGATGATGCACGCGGTGCAAACATTTTGTACATAATATATTATTATATATATTATATATATATATATATATATATTATATATATATATTATATATATATATATTATTATATATATATATATAATAGATATATATATACATATGCATTATGGTTTATTGTGTTTTTTGCTTCTTATGCTATTTTAAATTACATGTTATGCAAATGCCTGTCCAATACATAATTAGCTAATGCATCGGTTAACGTATTAAATCGTCTTGGAATATGTTGATATGTATTGAAATCAAATTCCCTTTCTAACAACTTAACACGTAAATAAAACCTTAAAATCTGATGGTCTCTGACGGAATAACGCCCATTGAGCTGGTGGACGACAAGCTGAGAGTCCAAGTTCACAAACAATGTTCGAATACCGAGGTTAATCGCCTCAGCTAGTAACTCAATCACAACACTATACTCAACAACATTGTTCGTGGTACAACCTAGACAAACTCCTTGAAGGTCTACTAACTCACCATGAGGATCGGATCACCCATGCCGCAGAGGACAAGTTGCGTGTACTGCGGGAGGCACCATCAATGAAACCAACGTAAGGTGAACCAGACATCTGTCCAAGAAGCAAAGAGGACACAATAAGCAGAAATCACGCCGACACACTAAGACAAAAACATGAAAACATGCACACACAACACACTTGCTAAAGCACACGTATGTACAAAAAATAGAGTGCACGTATGATACTTGTTCAAGTCAAGCCCATTTCAAGACTTACCCTATTGCACCGTTGTGTGATCAGCCTAGATAGTGTAGGCGTCGTCTCGGCCTGTTTTGTAAAATGATCAATGGCACCGATGATCTGCCCCTGCCCCCCAGCCGAGCGAGGGTTACAAGCTAAATAATCAATGCCCCCTTTTGCAAAGGGGCCGAGGGTAGCGACAGTGTGCAATGGGGAACTAGAATGAGCGGAAATCAAACCGATCAAAGCGAGGTTTGGAGATGGGAGTGAAAAGACACCCATGAGGGCAGTGTCTTTAAAGAGCCTAGCTCCCACACTCTCAAACGGAATAGATTTATGCTCCACAAAAGGCACGTTACCTTCGGAAGAGGAAGCGAAGAAGCAGAGCTGGTCTACCGTGACAATTTTCCCTTGATGAGGGAAACGAATGACACAAAAGAGGGATGAAGCCATGGCACACATGGCGTATATCCAACTCCAGCCCAAAAGGAGGTTGTAAGTAAGATTAGCATCGACAACTTCAACTTCCACTTCAACAATCTTCCCTTCCAAAGTAATCAGCAATTGTTGGAGGATACCGTAAGGGCGTGATTCTCTCCCGTCAAAGGCTTCCAGTGTCGTTGGAGACTAACTCAAAGTCGGAGACCCAATAGCCTTCCAACAAGAAACAAACATAATGAAAGTTGACGTGCCTTCATCAATAAATGTACGATGAATCGTCTTCGAATTGATGATGACCTGAAAGAGGAAGGCAATCTGGTGAGGTAGTCTCGGTACATGGCTCTCGAGATCAAACATGATCAAATCCGAGTCGGTCGGGTTGATGCCACCGATGGCCGATAGCAAGGACTTCCTCTGGGGGGGGCAGCTCTGGAGAACTTCTAAAGTGGACATAGCTGACGGAGCCTGAGCTAAATCCTCAATGATGTTGTAGTGCTGGGCAGCATGAGCATTAGGGTTGTAAGACGATCTCCAGAGTACACCTTTAGGAGGGGTCGAATAGGCGTCTCAGTGCTAGGTCTCTCAATATGGAGCAGACCAGAACTGGACGGAGGAGAGCTTGAGGGAACCTCAGGCTCCTTCCCGGCGGATGACGGATATTCCTTTGCTCGAGTCGTAATATGAACGGGAATCGTTCCAACCATGAACACTTGGGAACCAAAGGGAGAAGAAGACGAGGATGGGTCAGCCACCATCTGCGTTTGCTGTGAGGGGAAAGGTTCTTTCAGAACCGCAGGAGTCCCAGGAGCACCTTTCAATAAACAACTAACTTTGGACCGCCTTGGGCAGTGTTTGGTATAGTGATCCTCGTCACAGATAAGACAAGGATACTTCAGTTTACGTTTGGCTCCTTCCTCGGGTGGAGGTTTAGGGGAGTCCTGTTTGGGTTTATCAGATTTATTCTTTGCTTTCCCCTTCTTCTTTCCTTTCGAGGCTTTATTTGTCGTGGTGGACTGGACGACGTTGACCTTGGAAGTATTTCTAGAATTAGACACACCATGAGAAGTGTTTTCGTTTGAAGCATTCGATTTTTGCTTCCCAGGGTTTGCGGATGATTTCTTCGAAGACGGATTTACAAAGCCAATAACACCGTCAACAGATGGCTTTGGCGGAGCTTTGGATGTTCTGGGTCTCAGGGCGTTAGGCAAATAATCATATAAGATACCTGACTGAGAATAAACTAAGTCGAGGTACTGAGCACACGCGATAGCCTGCTCTTGAGTTACACAAGCTCCCATAGCAATGTCTCGCACGATTGCAGGGACAAAGGAGGTCGTAAACCAATCAGTTAGGAGCTGGTCACGAATTCAGAACTTGATCAAATGATGACGCCGTCTCCATTCATGTATATGATCGGATATGTGCGTGGTCGTGTCCTGTTTAAGAGACGTGAGGAGATGTGTTCCCGTCTCATACCAAATGGGCAACTGAAAATGCGTTAGAAATGCCATTGCCAACGAGTTGAAATCTTGAAAGGATCTGCGAGTCAACTCAATGTACCACTTAGCAGCCGAGCCGGTGAGAGTCCTTTGGAAAAGGTGGAGCCGGATTGAATCGTCAAGCCACGAATTTGACAAACACCAAAGGTGGTAAGTCATAACAAGGGCTTGAGGATCTTCTCCAGCTTTGCCATCGAATTTGGGACAATCACCGGGTATCTTGGTTGGAACTGGTGGCCAGAATGGATTATGAAGGGTAGGATCATTAGTCAATTTGGACACATTTGGTAGTTCTAATGTTGCTAAGAAAGGTAACTGAGGATTGAAGGACATCTTGGGCCGCAGATAAGAGGTAGCACCAGAGTTCCAACCAGTTGCTGGTTGCCCCCATTGATTTTTTCCGGACGGAGCTGGCCCATAAGGGTTCTGTCCGTAGGGATTCTGTCCATAGGGGTTAGAGCCATAACTAGACGGTTGACCCTGGATCTGGCCCCCAACGCCCCATTGATTACCAACCTGGCCTGCAGGAGCAACATACTGTTGTTGGTAACCATACGGTTGCTGGGCTCCATACTGAGCCTGGGGACCAGGCTGCACTTGGTAAGAGGGTTGAGATTGAAACCCACCTTGCATCTGAAGACCAGTTTGAGTCTAGGGCCTAGCTTGGGGCTGAAAATCGGGTTGAGCTTGAGAAGCAATCACCATCTGCATGCCCGGTTGAGTAGGCTCAGAAGGATGTCCTTGAGAGGATGGAGATTGGGCCACCTGGCCGGAAGGTTGCCCTGGTTGAGTTTGGGATGGACCGACTTGCCCAAAAGGTTGAACTTACTGGGTGTTGGGTTGTCCTTGTACAACCGAGGGTTGTCCTTGTACAACCGAGGGTTGTCCTTGTGGGACAGATGACTGAGCGGGTTGGATGGTTGGTTGACCTTGAGGTTGACCAACTTGTCTAGATGGTTGACATACTGAGCAGTGGGTTGGCCTTGCGGTACGTAAGGCTAACCACCCTGCCCAGAAGGGTACCCTTGCTAGATTCCAGGTTGTCCTTGTTACATATAAGGTTGTCCTGGATTTCCATAGGGTTGACCGGAAGGGTATCCTTGCTGGACTCCAGGTTGTCCTTGCTGGATATAAGGTTGTCCTAGATTTCTAGAGGGTTGCCCAAGATAAGTGAAAGACGGACCACCATAGGCCGAAGGTTGTCCCTGGAAGGGTTTTCCTTGTGGGCCTCTAGGCTGCCCTGGATAGGATTGCCCGTAATATTACTGCCCATAAGAAGGTTGCGTGTAAGACGGCTGACCTTGATACGATGGTCCTTGGTAAGGCTATCCTTGATAAGACGGTCCTTGATCCGAAAAGGGCGCTTGGCCACCACCATAACGAGTGGTACCCCAAGTGACGCTTAACAGGACTGAGACCTCAACCGCAGGCTGAGATGGTAAGGATCTAATATACAAATGATGCCCTACGGGGTCATAATAATGATTTGGACCTTGCGCGCCTGGATTCTGGACGACCTGCAAATACTGATTATATGCCTCCCCTGCTAGAATGGAACCAGAAGAAGGTGGGGCACTAAGTGCAGGATGGACAACTCTGTGTGTATGTGCCGACTGGCCACTATTTACTGGACCGTGGGACAGATCAGCAACAGTAGTTACAATCGAAGATGCCGTAACGGCACTAACAACCGGTGTTGAAGACGCTACACAAACAATCGGAATAGTCGGGACTGAATTGACAATTGTATTGTGAACTTGTGGAATAAAAGATCCCATAGTGGGAGTGATGTTGTGATCCCACATGATACCTAAAGAGGAGTTCCTAGAACCCATAACATCCATCAAAGCCTTATAGCGTAAAGATACCGTGACACCGAGAGGGGTGACAGTGAAGGGCGGGGTTATGACCGGGGATGTGGCCGAGATAGGAGTTTCGATACTTGACAAAACAGGTGTCTCACTCGCTATAGGAGATGTGTCATCCATGTCAGAGGAAGACATTGGGACCGAAACACCAGTAGGAGTAAAAGGAAAATCCTCTTCAGAAGACTCCCAAATAGGGTTCTAATATAGATTGCGAAAATCATCTTCTGGAGCACGAGATTTCAACGGTTGGACACTTGGAATAACAGGAAAAGTGTCACCACAAACCGGTGTCTCAGGAGTAGCAGAAGAAGGAGACCCTTGGTCACTAGGGATGGGAGATGGGATCGATGGTTCCGCCAGGATGATTCGATTCAAAAAATCCTAGACAAACTAACGAGAAAATACCCTACTCAAACTAACGCAAACAAGATCTAACAGGGTAAGTGTGAACGTGGCCGAATAAATTTTAAGACACAAGGACATAACTTGACCTTTTCATCTTTAAGAGTCGAGAAAGGGGAAAAAAGATACTCTAGTCACCTCGATGTTAGTGAGCCGAAGTGACAAATGCTCAGGTGAGCCTTTTCTTTTAGGGAGTCCGAAAAGGATCAAAAGTGACTACTTTGGAGAACTAGGCAAAAGGTTTACCAGACAATCCATAAAACTGCATATACACCTTGGCAATCATATGAAAACCAAGGACTTTCCGTACGACAATCAATCTTCCCGAATGCTATGTTCGGTGCGTTACGGGTCATAAGGCGACAAACACGACTTCCTGTGGATAAAGGATGATAACCTAGTGGGGTCTCCCCATATACTCGATGGTACGTGGGAGCACAAATCCGTACTAGACCACTATTGAGTCACAAAAGGAGGAATCACCCAACCTTGAGTGGAAACAAAAATGACTAGGTTTAACGACGCCGGAGCACATCTCTAGCCTAGACCTATAAAAAGTGAGCGTTATGTTCCAATGCGTTGTTAGATTCATTCAGTTCATTTTAAAGTTGATCTTGTATTAGGTTTCAGTTTTCAAGCCTTACCGTATGTAATCTCTCAAAATTCCCTAAATGCAAACTATATGCCAAAATATGTCATTTCATTCAATGAATGCTAGTTACGAGATAGTTTGAGAGCTTTCACGCAAACGAAATGATCACAAAACAACAAAGAACTTCCCTAATGCAGCTAATGGAATTTCACAAACTGTTCTTTAAGATCACTAATCACTAATCAAAATGAAAAGCTCTAATTCTCATTAACTAATACAAAGAAAAAGAGATTTTTTCTTTTATGTTGATGTCAAAATGCACTAAACAACTTTGAGAAATGACAACAAACAAATTATATTCAATACAAGCACATTCAGTTCCCTAAAATCACAAAGCAAACCTCCAAAGAACGAGAAAAATCCCAAAGAGACCAATGAGTCGTGTAATCTAGGCTCAAAGTGAGACGAAGCAGAATTCAAGTGAAGACGAGGCAAGTCACCAAAATAACGCAATAAAATGATTTACAACCACCAAACAAGTGCAAGGGAGTAATCAAAGAGTCGACTGGACCACTAGAAGGTCAAAACACCTGAGGAAGGCTCAACACACAAAGCCACTAGATGCCCTAGGGCTAGAAATGTGAAATCGATGGAAAAAAGCAAACACCCAAAGGGTAACGATCAAAGCCAGTCAAATCACACTCCAACACACTCAAGTAGTCTAAAAAAGGTACCCAGAACGAAAACCAAGCTCAGAGGGCTCACAGCCGAGCAAACTTCAAAAGTTCCCGGGCCTGGCGTGACTGTCAGGCTGTAACTAGCGCCTTTCAGGGATTGGCAGGGGTTGTCAATGTGCAACTAGCGCCAACTGGCGTGACTGTAATGCTATAAAAGAGCGCCAGCCGAGTTTGCTATGGAAAAATAAAAGACAAACAAGCCAAAGCTAAGTCAACAGTACCCAGGTACACCAAAGGGCAAGAAGCAACACAAGGACTCAACCCAGAAGGCTAACCAAGCAGGAGAAACCAAGAAACAACCAAGAAACAAGGCAAGTTCCAAGCCGTTCAGTTCGTAAACCAAACAGGAGATGGATTGAAGTGGCGTTGATCTAATTTGCTAATGCAGAGCAATAGCATTTCGAAGGCTATCTGGCCGTACTTCAGGCTCCATCTAAAGTTTAGAAATCAAAGAACAAGACAAAACAAAGAACAAGACAAAAAGCCAACTCCCCAGCGGAGTCACCAAATTAATGTGGAGGTAAATCCCCTCTGCGGACAGAGGCGATCCCTACTAGCCCAAATGGGGTCTAGCAACAATCAAACAATGCTAACAGGCAGGTTCCTAATTGCAAATCAAAGGCCAATGATGAGGGCCTACCTGGATTCCAACACTAGTACTTGTAGAAGAGTCGACGCTCCCGTTCCTTCGCTCCGGCCAGTGACAATCCCCATGATCCTCGTGAACGGACACCTGCACATGCAAAGAACGACACAAATACAAGCATAAAATCCAATAGATGCAACTATATATCAGTCAGAAAGGATATAACTCAATCATCATTACAAAAGACAATAAGAGTGGAACCATAATGATAGTCGTCTATTATTGATAAACAAAGAAGAATACAACCATAGTTCTGACGTCAAATCCTTCTTTGGCTGGGTGATCAGTAGCAGATGCCTTGCAAAGCTTGTTGGGAATGGGGAAACAAGCCTCTCTCTCCTTGGTTACTTGGACAAGAATATCCTCACTTTAGATTTAGCCTTATGGGAATGAAGAAGGCTTCTTGTAGCATGAGCTTAGCAATTCTCAGACTTTGGGACTTAGAATTTGGAACTAGCTTGTCAAAGGCAAAAGGACAAGATTTTATAGATAGAGGAGAAGGAGTTATGATTTTCCACAATATTCATGGGGTTGGCTTTATCACTAAGAAGCTTTCATGAGAGGTGGAGAACTACTTCCCTCCTATGGAGATTCGAATCCAAACTAAACCAACTCAATATAGATTTAGTTCATGAGTGGGTTAGGAAGAACCTTCGTAAGTTTGTTTGTTAAAAACTTTACCCAACTGGGCTGGCGTGAGTGCAACTCTGAGACAGAGCGCCAGATGGCACACTCTCTTTGGAGGATTTCCCCCATTGGCATGAGTGATACACAGTGAAACCACGCCAATGGAAAAAGGGCTATTTTTATGGGTATTTTGCAGAAGGTGCCTTCACGGCATATGAAGTTCATGTCTAGGGGAATATAATGCAAGTGTTTCCAGGTCATGTCACTTCTCACAGGTCCCAAAACGAGTCCTCCAAGGTGTGGGAGAAGGGGTAACAAGGACAGTGACAAATTACTATGTAACAATTCCTTAAGTCCGAAATTTTCACTTTCTCAGAATTTAGAAATTTTACAGTCAATTTTACACTATTCGATGCCACAAATCTGATGGTGCATTCAGATTTTCCATTTTCTCATTTCATTTTTTGGCCACTTTTCTAAGTGGAGTGCAGGTGTTAGCATTCAGCATGCAAGCATCCATTTCCATGAGATTCGATGCAGCAAGATTGATGGCATGAATAGCTTCAGCAGTTTGACATCCTCTTCTTCAGATGGCCCTTGGATGTGAGGTATATGCAGTGTATTCATGTACTTCTTTTGCTATACATTGTGTTGCATAGATCCTTGTTTGATGTTTGATGCGGGGTCTCGTTTCTTACTTGTTTCATGATTCCTGCTTGATGTGATGCAGAATCATTTGTGGGATGTACTCATTGTCATGATTTGTCATGTCTTGTTTGAGATCCCTTTGTCATCATGTTGATGGGATACTCATGTTGTCACCATGTGTGCTTGCATTGAGATCCCTTTTATGCCATGCTGGCGGGATGATCATCATGCATGAGTTTTGTGTCATACTGATAGGAGTCTTTTGACCGAGAGTTCCTGTAGTGGAACATCTCTTGGAGCCACTCCTGCATGAGCGAATTTTTCCTTGTATGATAGCGACATCACCTCTTATGTACATCATCATTATTGATAGCACTTAATGCAGTGGCCTACACCGACTTGACACCGGGGCCCGGAGATGTAGCCCCACTTGGATGAACTCCGTTATCAACGACTTATGTTTTCATGTGTTAATGATTAACATGTTCCTCTTCTTTATGACATGCAGATGTATTCACTTATGTTCTTTTAAAAATTCAATTTAACACATCACGAAAGTAAAAAGTCTTGGAAGGGTCCTTTGTCACACCCAGACTTGGATCAAGTGGTATCAGAGCG
The DNA here is from genome assembly GCA_000404065.3 of Pinus taeda. Classification (NCBI taxonomy): domain Eukaryota; kingdom Viridiplantae; phylum Streptophyta; class Pinopsida; order Pinales; family Pinaceae; genus Pinus; species Pinus taeda. The sequence continues at coordinate 22,570 of APFE030503692.1, forward strand.
GTCTTTGCGTGGATGTGAATTGCAGCGTGAAAAATGGAACGTGCAGTAACAATGGATGAAAAAGCATGTACGACACCATGCTCAAAATTTCCAAAAGGGCGGAAATAATGTATGAAACTCTACAAAAAGCGACAGAGGAAAAGGAGCAATTGCAGCTTCAGTTGCAAGCCACAGAAGAGGCATTGGAAGAACTGAAGCACAACAACCAAAGTCTTTAGATAGATAACAATGAATTAAAGATGATTCTACATGAAGAGAAAGAAGAGAAACATAGTTTGCTACGACAGCTGCAAGCAAGGGACGAGGCCTTGGAAAAGTTGCAATGTGACCCATGTGAGGTAAAATGTAATTCTCCGAATTCATGTATGTTTCCTGATGATGATTTCATTGTTTTTTAAAATCATACCATAGTAATTGGCCCAAATTGTTGAGAAAAATGGGTTATGAAGGGAACGACTTGGGCATTAATGGCCAAGGCATTGTCAATCCCATCAAAGTAGAAGAATTACCCCGTCAAGCAGGACTTGGGTATGTTAGAAACGAAGTTGGTGAATGCGCTGAGACAACTAGCGAACCCCCAACATTAGATGATGAGAATCCCTCATTAGTTCTTTCCACATCGACAGAGGAGGTAAAATATGTTGATTTCCTTCCAGTTTCGTCTTCACATAGCATGCTTTCCATTGGAGATTTGGAGATCCCAATTACAAGGACAAAGATGAGGCTCCTTACTATAATGAGGTACGAGGAGGAAAAAGAACTTGGTGTTAATAACCAAGGCATAGCTCAGCCATTGGAGGTTGTAAAGAAACCTCAATTTGCAGGCTTGAGATACATCGAGGGGGAATACTCGAAGGTGTCATATTCTTCTGAGACATCGTCGAAATCATCGAGGAAAGAGAATGATGGGAACACATCCCCATCATCCCATGGAAGTTTCCATCACAGGGAAAGAGCTAAGGCAAGCTCTCATCACCATACTTACACTAGAGACAACAAGGAAAGGTATAACCACTCTCGAAATTCGAATGTTCATTTCGATTATAATCATGTTGTTAATGATGAGCATAAAACATGGCATCGAAAAAGATGTACTTTTTGTGGATTACATAACCATACATTTTCTAAGTGTTGGAAAATAATGGCAGCACACAAAAGGATGAGGCATGAAAGACGCTCTCGACAGCAGGGAAAGAAACATGTTAAGAAAATCTGGAGGAAGAAAACCTATTGCAGTAATTGCAACAGAAGTGGTCATCAAAGAGCCACTTGTTGAAGGCTCCATCCAGAGCAGTGCTTCAAAGAAAAAGTGTCGGTGCATGAACTTAGTGAAGCAATTGTTCGACAAGAAAAACCGCCACAAGGAGGCGACCCATTCACCTTGATAAGTGAAAATGGTTTCTAGATATGTTAGCATTTCATGGTCGTGCTTTTGTAAATCATTTGTTGCATTTTAAAATATAAAGGTGATCATGTGTTTTCCATCACTTGTTCAGCAACAATGGTGTCTAGTCTTATTTTGAGTTACATTTTAAACTCTAAAAGTGAGGTCATGTTTCCATCACTTGTCAAAGCAAATAGTGTTTGGCCTTATTGCTGTAAATCATGTGTTGCAGTGATGATGTGTTTCCATCACTTGTTGAAGCAACAATGATATGTTGGTCTTGTTTTCGTAGTTGGGGTATTGTGTCCATCTTGATGTAAAATTGACCACCGAGTATGTGTTATAAACTCGTGGCAAGTGTAGGATGCTTGGGCCATTAGTTGGTCATGAAAGTCAAGCATGTAATTTGCAAAACAATGTACTACAGGTTGCAGAGATTGTAGGTGTCGGCTCATTGCTTAAGGCTCTGAAGAACAAAGGTGAAGGGGATGGAAGCGAGGCCTTTCAGGATGCTTGTGATGCAGACAAGGTACAAAAAAGTTGCAAATTATTTTTCATGCTTTTGGAGGACCAAAATCTCCTCAGTGGGGAGGATTGATCCAGGTGGCTCTAGAGACACACACAGGACAAAGAGGGCTTTTGAAAGCTCAAAAATCAAAGTGTTTAGATTATGCTCGAACTAGATTCATGTTAAAGATCTCGTCGTCATGATCGCGGTGGTGTGAACAATTTGTCATTCCAAGTCCGGATGAGGAAGATAGAGGCTTTCAAAGTTGGGTTGACTTTTGCTCACTCTGCAGGATTAATGAAGGCACAATTTAGAATTTTTTCGGCGGATGTAATCCAACAACTCCGGCTAGATTCCAGGCCAAATTGTTGCTTGGTTAAAACGGATCCTTCGGCCAAAATCTGAATTTTTAAAAACGGCTTGTTGTTTTTTATAACAGAAAAAAATTATAAAAAAAGGGTGGCGGGCCACCAACCCCTCCACCCCAAATCTCATCAATACAATTATTAAAGGAGGGGCGGGCCATGACCCCCGGCCCCTTCCCCCCATTCACGGGATTATTGTACGCAGGAAGAAGTTGGGTGGGTCGGCCCTTGGGGCACGGACCCAACCCTATTAAAAGCAAAGACCACTGTTGTAATAAACATGGTCCGACCCTTGGGGTGCAGACCTAGCCACCTTCGCCTATTAAAAAGGAATGTGGGCTGTTGGAGAGGAGATAGGTAAGGTGGGCTGGCCGCCCAAGGCAGGCCCAACCCAACCTATTTTTTTATTTAAATAAATCGTTATGTAAAAAAGGAGGAGGCGGGATTTGACCGCCCGACCTCCTCCATAATAACCAGATCTCAAACCAACTATGGCACAACATAATTCTTGAGAAATCCGTCATCATAGTTTTATTTAAACCTAGTTTTTTCAGTGCACCCGGAGGTAGCATGGAGGAACCAAGAGCAGGCATAGAAATTGAGACGGATATTAATTTTTAATTATTTTTTAATGCAGGTGGAACCATGACTGAGAAATTTCGAAGAGGGTGAAATTTTTGTAGTGTCCAAATTGGACAAATTTTATGTCGATCTTACACCTCTCGGTGACATGAACCCACTGGCGTAGTCAGTTTCCTGATCTGAGTAGCTGATTTGCATAGGACCTAGAGGAGGGAATCTTTAAGGAATCTAGGGGGAATCTAAAAGATTCCTTAAGCCCCAGATTTTCACTTTCTCAGAATTCAGAAATGTTAAAGTCAATTTTACACTATTTGATGCCATAAATTTGACGGTGCATTCAGATTTTTCATTTGCTCATTTCATTTTTTGGCCACTTTTCTAAGTGGAGTACATGTGTTAGCATTTAGCGTGCAAGCATCCATTTTCATGAGATTCGACGTAACGAGATTGATGGCACGATCAACTTCAGCAGTTTGACATCCTCTTCTTCAGAAGGCCCCTGGATGTGAGGTATATGTAGTGTTTTCATTTACTTCTTTTTCTATGCATTGTGCTACACAAATCCCTATTTGATGTTTGATGTTTGATGTGGGGTATCGTTTCTTACTTGTTTCATGATTCCTGCTTGATGTGATGCGAAATCATTTGTGGGATGTACTTGTTGTCATGATTCATCATGTCTTGTTTGAGATCCCTTTGTCGTCATGTTGATGGGATACTCATATTGTTGCCATGTATATTCAATCATCTAAAGGTGATGATTTGAATTGAGCCAACACATGATGTGTATAAGAACTATGTTAATGCGTAAGTGAAAGGTATACGTTAATAATTCAATTTGAGATTTTTTAAATGATTTCACATATGCGAAGAGATCAAATGTGAAAGGGAAATTATCTGAAAATTGGAACCACATCTCACCATCTTTTGATAAGGGCATACCCAATTTTGAACATCAAGTTTGATCAATGCTAAAACAAGGATTCATATAAAGGTGGTACCATTTTGAAAATCTAATTAATCACAATCAAACTTAAATTTTTTTCAAAAGCAAGGCCTTGCATTTGAGAGAAAATATTTAAAATTCATGAAGAAACTATGAAGAATATCTAAGAAGCAAACAAAGCATTGGTAGAAAAAAAGACCAAGTTTGAAATCAAGCGGGAAAAAAGACCAGTTTCAAAATTTGGACCCTTTTTCACCATCTCATGAAGAGAACAACTAATTTTAAAAACGAGACAAATCACTTAATTGAACCAAGATTGAAGAACTTTGATAAAGGGACCTTCGAAAATGATTCTATTTAGTTGGTCCAAGATTAAAGAACTACAATGAAGAGAGAGTCCAATTAAAAGGTTTTGAGCCAATTAAAGAATATGACATTCACAAGTAAAGTCTAAAATTTTGAAAAAAGAAAAAAAAAAACTCAAAATTGTTAAACAATAATTTGTACAATTCAAAGGGTGAGGAAAAGACCCAATTTAGAAATGGGGTCTATCTCTAAATGGAGACAAAACCCCATTAAAAAAAAAGTGAAGAGACACCCTAATCTTTGAAGTCAACTACATTTAGAAAATGAAACAAGAAAAATAAATTTAAGAATATTTCACTTTAAAAAATAAGCAATCATTTGAAAAATAAATAAAAGGAACTCGCTTTAAGAATCAAGCATGATTTTGAAATCAAACAAAAAAATGCGAAAAAAATGAAAAAAAGTCTCAATTTGAGAACAGTGTGAGATTTGGAAATCAAAGAGAATTAAAATTAGAAAGAGAATAAAAATGAAATAAGTTCAAAGGAAAAGAAAAAGCATAGCAGAATTTGAAGAGTCATTTCAAAAAAATTGAAAAAAACAAGAATACAAAAAAATAAAAAAAATAAAAGTAACATAAATCTTAAAAAACAATAAAAACAAAACACCCCAAAAATAAAAGTAACATAAATCTTAAAAAAAACAATAAAAACAAAACACCCCAAATTTTACTCAAAACTAGAGAAATTGTTAGTCTCAACACAAGATTAATTATTAATTTTGCTTACTAAACACAAATAAAATATGACTTAATACATTCCATCTTCCCAAGGAATGTGTCTCGCTGATACATGTGATCTTTGTAATCAGAAATGAAGCATGAGGTATGGGCATAACCCAAATTTTCAAATCATGTATTCTACAAAACTCTATTTCTCACATTACTCTGTTATTTTATTAATCTACAAAGCATTAAACGAATACTTCGTTATTTTAATAATCTAAAAAGCATTAAACCGCTTTTCGTGCCCTTGAAGCTAGAATTATTAATTGTGTGGTATTTCAAGAATGCTTTAAGAAGGAATGCTTATTTGGTGTTTCGATTATAAACACCATCACCTTTTAATCTAGTATTAGAGCAACAAGGTGGCATGCTTGAGTGGGAATTTATATTGTATCACAAATAATTTCCATAAGAGTAGATGGTATGCATCTTTAACAATGTATATTATCTAATTAAATAGCATCTTTGGCCACAAAATGAGAGACATCTTTGACCATACAACATAGAAGTCATTTCATGAACTTGAATTGTGATAGAGTTATTTTTTAAAATATAAAGTGGAGCAAAATATGGAGATGTAAAAATTAATGAATATTATAATTAATTTAGATATTTTACTAAGATAAATATGGTTGTTGATGCAGATGGCCAATATTCATGATTTATTAAAATTTTGAAATGTGTTTATTCTAAAAATTAAAATAACATCAATATAATATCTATGTGGTAATATTTAAAATTAACATAGATCCATTTTAAATATGGATCTAACATGAGTTAAGAGAGATCAAATGTTTTCATGTGTAAACTTTTTCTAGAGTGCAAGATACAATGTGTTAATTTCATTGTTTAAATTATATTTTTGAACGCTAAATAGAATATATATATATAGGTTCAAATAAACATTTTAATTTTAAAAACTTAATTTTTTCATGATATATACATAATTTTTTAAAATGATATCTAATAATATATTGTAATTGACATTAAAATATTTTACATAACATGTAATATCAAGACATTTTATTAGGCAAATTAAAATGAATTTTTAATTATTAATATATTTTTAAGTATATGTCAATATTAATTCCTATTAAAATATTTTACATTGAATATTTTTTATATACCACATTAGAATAATTTATTTTAACCAATTTTTTCTATATATAAACATATGTGAAATTGATATTGACATAAATTAGTTAATATAGATCTTCAAATAATTTATTTAAATCTTTTGTTGAAATATTTTTGAAATGTATAAGATTTAAATATCTTGCTCACACTTTTTTTTACTTTTAATTACTTTACAAGATATTCATTTTTTTATTATAGCGGACATGATTTTCTATGTAAAACATAATTTTTAACCGGGTCTGGGTTGTAGAATAAGCCTCTAGGCTCAATAAGCCTCTTAACTTAATAATAAATCTCTAGGCTAAATGAGCCTCTCAGCTCAATAACAAATCCATTAAAAACAATTATGTCATTATTGAGATTCCTTCATAAATATAAAGTTAAAATAAATCTTAAATTTTAATTTGTAGTTATTTATTAAAAGCTTATATATATGTACGCTTTTATTAAATAACTACAAACTAATAAAAGATTTTTTATTGAGTTATAGTTATTTAATCATTTAATTTATATTGTTAATCTCAAAGTTAAAAACAAGTTGTGATTCAAGATTATTGCAAAATTGTGATTCAAGATTGCCATCAGTAGCATTGAATTTTGCAATTAGATCATATGCTCTAGAATTTTTGAGTAGTGTAATTTTTGATATAATATCTTAAAATACAAGTTATGTTTTTAACTAACTAGAGTTCAATCTAATTAAAATCTATCACTCTCGATAACTTTTTGATTTAGTGGTTAATTAAAACCTATCCACTCTCGATAACTTTTTGATGCAGTGGTTAAGCTGCACTGGTGTCGTTCCACCCACCAATGTTAAATCCTTCAAACAAACAAAAAAGAATTGTTTCACTCCCATTGGTTCTCCTGGCTTGTCTGGTTGATACAAGCAAACTGTTTCAATCAAGTAGAAGAGACTAAGTACAATTCTTAGATGACTTTCACAAAATAAGTAACCTTCAACTATGGGTTCTTATTCAAGGCTATATTCTTGGGATATTAAAAGCTTATGATACTTCACTGTAGTATTCCCAAATTGTAAAGCATATCGTAATAAGAAAAAGTATCTGGTCAAAAAGAATTAACAAAAATAAATAATTAAACATGATTTATAAACAATCAGATCACAGAAATCCCACCGAAGTTCTTTGTCTCTTCATTTGTTTTCAAAATATAAAGGTCCTTGGGCAGAAAAACTGGGCAGCCTAAATATTGTTTTAAATGACAGTTGGCTGGGCATTACGATCCCGGAATAAAATGAACTTAAGAAATCAATAACTATTTTTTAAACCAAAATTTCTTCAATGTAACAATTTTGGTACACATACCGATTATATCTCTTTGGAAGGCAAATTTGAGTGGTTAATAATTACCAATGGGATATCTTGTTGTTTTTTTTCCCAAAAAATCCCTGGAAATGAATAACATTTTCCCTATAAAATCGATAGAAATAAATGATTTTAGAAAATATGATTTTTTTATAAAATCATTTTTTCAAAAACACATTTGAAAATTAAATTAGATAATCTTAAAAATTTATAAGCTTTTAATTATAGTAAACTCGTTACAAATATTCACCAATAATTATACTTTCATCAAATTTTCTCTCTGCATACACCCTATAATAAAAAAGAGCAGAAAGAAAGAAATAAAAAAACAAAACTTAGTAATAGTTTTTATAATTAATAAAATTTTCAACAAAACACTTTCACGAGTAAAATGTCATCACAAGATTGATTAGAATAGCATTTTTTAATTTTGAAAAACACTAGAAGCCAAGGAAAAACCAAGTTGGGCAAGGGTAATATGTTCACCATATTACTCATATAGCTGGCTCTGGAACCAGGTGTACCATAAGAATATTTCAAGGGAATAATTCACATAATCAAAGAAATATATATTTCATAGGTTGTTTTACTGTATTAGTTTTAAATTTTTTAAATAATTAGAAAAGTCTATGTTAGAAATCATTAAAGAAGTAAATAATATTAATATAGTTTTATATCTTTCAAAATTTTCTTAAATTGTTAAATTATTATTATGTTATTGAATCTAGAAGTTTATTCTATAACCTAGTGTGAAGGTTATGTGTAAATATGTTTCTCTGTCTTAAAATAAAAATAAAATATTCACTAAATGTATGTTGTCCATATGAACTAAATTTTTTATCACTTAATATTAACTTTATATATATCTAAGGGCTGAATACATCAAGTGGATGAAGAAGCAATCATAGCCTATTTTTAGCCACCCGAAAGTTAAAATAAATTATTTCTTTCTTTCTATATCTATAAAAAATTGTTAAAAGAAAAATATTTTTAATATTATATAATATAAAAAATATTAGAAAAAATATTTTAATATTGCATAGAATAAAATATTAGAAAAAATTGTTTATATTATTTATAGAATAAAATATTAGAAAAAATATTTAATATTGTATAGAATAAAATATTAGAAAAAATATTTTAATATTTGTATGGAATAAAATATTTTAATGTGAATTTGGGAAAAAAAAATAATTTAATATGAATTATTATTCACATATACTTAATAAAAATAGTTTAATAACAAAAAAAATAGTTTAATGTTCGCTGATAAAATAGCTCAATGCCCCTGTTATGTAATCTCTTTATAGCATTCAAAAATACAATTTAAACAAAAAAAAATACACATTGTTTTTGCACTCTAAAATAAGTTTGTACCTCAAGAAATTTGATCACTCTAAGCTCATGTTAGATCCGTAATTAAAATAAATCTATAGTGAAACCTAGTCCCACGAAAATTACTCAATCGTGAAGCCCCGTCCCACGAAAATTGCTCGATCGATCACATTCCTCATATGGATACCACCGATGTTTTTCTTGGAAAATACAGTTTGCCAAACATGTGCAACAGAGTATGTTGAAAGCATAATACATTCAAAATCAAATAAGGAATATATATCTATTTCAACAGGCCTTACCTGAGTTTATTCTTCTATATTAAATATATTATAATGATAGGTTTAGGCTACATTATAATGATAGATTTAGGCCTCTTATGCGTAGACAAGTTCGTTCTAGGTAATCTTTAACACGTAAGCCTAAGGCATACTTTGTAGAAATTTAACAATTTACAGAAGGAACGTTGTTTAGAACAAGATACGAAGTTATCCAGAGATGAGGCCTGTATATACATAAATTGGTTAACTCAACAATTTTAGCAACTTCTTACACGTCGAAACTTGCCAAACAATTACAAGTTTTTAGACAAACGAACATATTAATTGCTCCACAAATGGAATGTTATTCCGGAAATTATTTCCCAGTGTCCATAATATTGCCTATTTATACAGTTACACACACCGTCCCCCTAGCTGCTAACACGCGCCTGCCCATCTGCATGGCGTGTGAAACCTTTTGATTGTACTTCACTTTTGAGCATACGAATTTAAACTTGAACCATAAAGGCAAACCTTATCCAAACCTCATTAAAAAATTTGAACTTGAAGCATAGTTGCACATACCACAATAACATTGAAATTATAGCAATATTATCACCAAAACCAAGATTATCAAGGTTATTGCGATAATTTCAAAATTTCACAATAATTTTGAAATTACGGCCAATCAAAGGAAATTATCACCTTGTTGCTAGAAAAGGTGATATAAAATTCTAGTTTTTAGGGTTACTTTTGTTTTTCTTGTGTTGAGATTGAGCTAGGGTTGTGTGAGTCTTTTGACCATTTTCATCAAAAAAACAAGGGAAGATCCATAGTTTTCTTTTCCATCAGTTATGGATTTTCGCAGTAGATATTTACTTCAGTGTACCATATCCATATTCACACATCAGTTAAAAAACAATTGACTTCCTTTTCTTTGTTCTCCAAGATTAATATAAATTTAGAGTTTGCCTCTTCTTATCCTTTTTCGAATTTCCACATTTTTTTTCTTCTGTCATAGGTCCAAAACTTCAAAATATAATCAGAGCCCTACAAAATGGAAAATCCATTGGACCAAATGTGGGAGTATGGTGAAACATGTGAAGGTGATACTAGAACAAATTTGAGTTGCAAGTTATGTGGAATGGAAGTTTTTGGTGAAATCACATGCTTGAAATACCACCTTGTCAAAATGCCAAGGCATAAAATGGATATTTTCCCTATAACTACCCAAAACATTGTCCTTACTGCAAAGAACTCAATTCTTGATACTGCTAAAAAGATAGATTAGAGGGAGGAACTAAGGAAATGCATGGGAACCACAAGCTTCTCAAGGGTGAGGGAAACCTAATTCTTGGTCACACCTTCTTAGTGCATTATTATTATCGAATTATTGTTATAATATCTAGATGCCTCATGATGATCATCTCATGAGATAAATTTATTTTTCTTTTAATGTGATTTTGTATTATCTTGCCAAACTTATAATTAAGGACAAATATCACATTTCAATATCTACTATCATTGGTCCATGTACCACTTGACATATTATATATTTTATATTGTACTTTTATTTTCATATTCGTGTGACAATGTGTTTGTTTAACGTTGATGTTGCTTTAAAAGAATAAAAAAATTAAAAAATGATTATTTTTATATTCTGTTTAATTTTCTCAATATTTTTTAATATTTTCCATAATATTGTCAATAATTTAAAATTTGGACCCTCAGCAATAAATTTATGACGATGATAAATGTAACACTGACTTGAATCAAACCTAATTATTGTGGAACCCAAACTTGAACTTGAACCATGTGACTTAGGATGTCGGTACCATTGTGGATGAACTTTTTTCTAAATTGGAGTTACAGTGGGTGGTACTACATACATATTTGATGAAAATTCCTTTTCTAAGGTTTGACAAGGTGTTTATCATGTCAAAGTACTTTACTGGGGCACCCTAGGTTCAAACCTAGGTGGAAATTTTATTTTGTTATCATGGTGGAGTTTGCTAGGAGATACATATTATTTCCATGGTATAACACTTGTTAGAGCACACCCTAGCACCTACCCCCTCCACCACCCCAACCTAAATCGACACAGATTTTCATGTGTGATTTAATCTGTTAGTGCCTACTGGGAGGTTGGACTATGGTTTTATTTGAACATTAACCTTTGTGCACACATGTTGATTTAAATATTCAATGGTTAAATTAATTCATTTTATTTCCTTGGAGGTTAATATCTTAGCACCCTACTTCACTTGGTTTTTCACACATGGACGGGTTATCTGGAGGCTATTTGAGGCTTTATCATGGAGTGTTCCTCTCTTGGGCATAGTTCCAAATGATTTCATGATTATTTTATTGTTGGATAGGTTGGCACACATTTTTAGGGAACACTCTCTCTTATGCCCATGCTTTGATGGGATTTGTTTATGGTATAGGGAAACAATGCATGGTTTTAGCATGATGTTGATGAGTTCTAACTACCTTGGCACATCTTCCTAAGGAACATTTCACATGGAGACATTCTATTATTTGTTGGGTGGTTGAGGTAGTTACATGGCATAATTTTCTAGGGCACACCTCTTCTTGGTGGTCACTTGTTGGACATTAATAATATCATCTTATCTTATATGTAATCTTTATTGCATGAATATTTTAGCTACAATTATCATGTTTTGACCTTCAATGGACAATGCCTTCATCATTGTGGATTTTGCAATTACTTTATTGGCCTTCTTACTATATTTGGAGCATATGCTTGTCGAGCCACTTGTGAAAACACTTTTTTCTATTCTTGGACATATATATTATTATTGCATGAAGTTTTGGCATGGTCAAAACCCTAATTTTCCCCTTTCTCCATGGATTTGTTTCATTAGAGATGGTCCTATTGCCCTTTTGTGGTTTGATCAATTCCTTTCTTGTGGAGTGATACATCTACTTGGAATATTTCACATTCATCCATGGAGATGGTTGCCTTGGTTTCACATTGATTAGTTACATGCATTTTGTGGACCACTTTCTATTTTTGGAGGTTTGTTGGTTATATCTCTCATGCACCATGGATGACACACTTTATGTTCTCTTCTATGTGGACCATTGAGCACATCCTCCTAGGTTGAACATTAATTTATTGTGTTTGCATGCATCCATTCTTAGAGGGAACAATCTTATGGAACTTTTACATTTTGACCTAGTTATCGTGCCTAATTTTAGTAGTATACCCTCTCTTGTGGATCTCCATTGTATTATGTCTTTCCAATTTGGACAAGGGAAAATTATCCTTGAGAGGGTTTTGTCAACATATGTTACATGGTAAACCATGGATTAAGGAAAAATTTAACTAATCTATTATTATAATATTTGTTTCACTTTCCATGGAGTGAGTTAGCAAAAAAATGATTTCTATTGTATGAGAGAAAAGACTCACTATATAAAGAGGATCTCTCTCTCCATTGTAATTCTTGTTGATACCTAGGGATTTGAGGATATATCCCCTTGGAATTCATTTGCACACCACATGCTTGGAGCATTATTGAAGGTTGGAGGTATATTTTCATTTTATGAGGCTTTTATTGTGCACTTATTCTTTCACATGATGATTTCTATTGTAGGAAACCCTTGTATTGTTGATGTGATTGCCTTCGAATGAACCATGCTTTGGATATAGTAATGTGGTGTTGTCATCCCTCTTATCACTATTGTTGTTATGTTATACTTATACCTATTAAACCTAATTGTTGTTAAATTAACATTACTTCACCTTCATACCAACAATTTGAATAGCACGCTTAACTTTCCAATGACAAATTTTTGCAGTATAAATCAACAAACTAGAGTTGATTTGTGGCATGCATATAAGCCCTTATTTCCCTACATTTTCACGTGCTTTCCCTCTTTGACCTATGATTTCTTGAGTCCATTTTCCCAAGGGTGTGATTAAGCATTTGATATTGGGGTTTTCCTTCATTTTTTCCCCTTTCGCGCCACTTATTATTCCATTATTATGCATCCATTTGTTTTTCTTAGTATTCACTAAATCAAATTATGGCTCTGCTAGCTTACTCTTAATTAAATCACCTTGTGCCCCCTCTTTCTATCTTGTAAATTCTATACTTAGTTAGCAAATCCCCCTTGAGTTGGAGAAGAGCCAACCAAAAGTGAGAGAGAGGGATAATATTGTAATGGTGAGTATCCTTCCTAAGTTGCACAAGATTACTTGCAACTTGACATCATACAAGAGCAGTTGTATAGAATTTCAATTCTTTTGGATGTTGAAAATATGAGTATGGTATAAATAATTAAAAAAAAAAATAATGTAATGTTATCATGATAATTAATTTTCAGTGTGTCCACACTAGCTCCAAACCAATTTTTTTCGTAGTTAGGGATATTTTATTAATTTTTTGTTATTGAATGCCTTACTAGATGACCTACCTATGTGCCAATCAGATTTCCCAGTGGTGGTCCCCTGGCATTAGGAAGTATGACATGGTGTCATGGACAATAAATTTTAATTCTAAAACAAGTATTTGAAATTTCAAGTGTTTCTTTTGCATCAAAATTTAGGATCTCAATGTGTTTTCTAGGGAAACACAGATATATGTTTTGGATAATTTTGGAGCTACTAACATGGAATTGTGAATGTTGGAAAATGTAACTAGGTTTGGTCTTCATAATTGTCAGCGTACTTATGTCATTATATATTTTATGTAAAATTCAAAAAAAGAAAATTAATATTATTTTCAAGCATGGGTTTAATGCACAAGAATTATTATTTTGTTTAGATAAGTATGTTCTTCATGCTTCTAGGTCTTCTTGAGTCAAAGAGTCAAAGTCCTATTTGGACCTATTGTGAAGAAAAAGGAAAAATATTTTTTAAATATATATCTTTGGGTAAAAATTCCTTCTAGAAGTCAAGTCAACCATGTTTGTCATATAGGATCTACCCAAGGGACATGATTGTTTACACCCCCCTGGACAAGTAAAATAGAAGAAAGTTGGAGCTCATTTTGGAAATACAAATTGAAGTATATGATCTAAAATTTAGCGAAGAAAGAGAAAGACTGAAATCTAAGCAGAAGTAGGGTTTGAATTGGCTTCTAGGAGGTGAAAGGGTCTTTTATATCGCATTTGATCTAATTCTATAAGAAGAGAATTTTCTGGATTTTCCCCTTGGAGGGGTTTTTCCCTGGCTTGGAGCCTATATCTCATGTTCTATGTTTTCTTGTGATCTGCATGTTTATGTTTTGATAATTGCTTGATGAAAGAACATAATTAAATTGATAGGAAGCCAACAAATTTCTCAAGTAGTTATCAAAGAAAGGAAAATCACTCTAAATCATAAGCCTCTTGATTTTCCAACATGGTATCAGAGCATAAGTCTGAAGTAGGAGGTTGAAGATCACCATGTTGGCATTTGGATTGGAGTTTTTTTGTCTATTCTTTGCGACATGGTTCCTAGGTTCATATTTCAGTGGACTAGTTTCTCTATAATATACAATGGTTTGTTGTGATTCCTATATCTCATAAATGGATCGTTGACACGTATCTACGTTTCGATATAATAATACTTACCATCAAGAAAATTCGTAAAAGTCTTGATTCTGAAAGGTGATTCTATAAGGATAAACGATACTCGTTGCTCTAAAGTAGGACTACTCGCACTATACTCTGATGAATCTCATTTTTAAATTAATTTACAATAATTTCCAATGGCAGTAACTATCTGTGGCACGTATTATTACTCAGTGACTCAATCTCAGTCTCCAAGGCTCGCATTCAAGGAAATTGCTAATTTTAGAATATTTTGAGACACACTTCTTTCAAGTGGCTCATATCTAATGGTTCGTATTATAGTGGAAGGCTCGCACATTCTGTAGCTCGATCCATGAAACAAAATATTTGAGGCTCACTTTTTAAGCTCAACAACTCATATTATTATTTTTCTGAAGGATTCTCTGTGGATCTCTTGTTTTCCAGAAGCTCATAATTTGATTTACAGTATAGAAAATCGAATATTTTTTTCATACGAAAAAACAAAGAATCTTTATTGATAAAATGAGTTATTACGTACTTCCCTAGCAGATAATCAAAATAAAAAATAGCCCAAGAGAAAGGGACAAATCCTATGAAATTAAACAAAGGAACAGAACATCGAATTTCCCTAGGCAAATCGATGGATCATAAAAAAACAAACACCTAGCCAAACCCAAATTAAGCCATATCAATAACTAAGAAACCAGACAGATCGTAGAAAAACATTCATAGCTCAAAGGACCCAGAAAAATGAATGGTTCCATCAATCCATAGCTCATAAAACATAAAACCAGGGATACTATCCAGCCCCCGCTTGGAGAAGCCATCAACCTCCATGTTTTGTTCTTTGTACACACGAAGGAAGGATAAATCAAAGAAAGAAGAATGGAGGGCATCAATATTAGCCATCCAATGATGTAGCAAAGGAACATCTAGAGAACTCCTCCCCTGCAACTAATCTTATACAATTTTTGCATCTCGAACAATCCTAATGGATTTAATGTCTAGCCAAACAACACTCTAAAGTAAACCCCACAGTGCCACAATCTCGGCCCTATAGTTAGTGCCATCGCCCCCGTTCCAATATAATAAAAAAACCTTGTAGGGACAGCGCTCAATGAGAACTCTGCAATCACATCATCCCCCAACAAAAGCACCACTAAAAAATACAATGGGGAAAAGTGTCCCCAGATCCAATTGTCGAACAGTCCTCTTAGAAGACCTAGGAACCCAGGGGCCTATCTCAAGAAAGTAACCAACAATATTAACACTGGCAGAATAACAGTCAGGTGTATGTCCTCAAACATTGTGGTATTCCTAGACCGTCATGTCCCCCATATATATATACAGAGTGTATGGATTATATTGTCAATTCGATGCTAATGATACGAGCCAATAGAGAGTGAGTTAAATAGGTTTGAGGGACAAACCATATATATATATTATATATAAAGAAGGTATGGATTTAGTGTCAATTGATGCTATTGATACGAGCCAATAAAAGTGAGTTAAATGGGTTTGAGGGACAAATACTATATATATATATATTATATATCTATATATTATAATATAATATAATATAATTATTATATCTATATATATACTATATATATATATGAAGAGTTGTATGGATTTATATTGTCAATTCGATGCTAATATCGGAGCCAATAGAGAGTGAGTTAATGGGTTGAGGACAACATATACTGTATATATATGTTATGGTGTTATGTATATGTATATTGTATATGTGTTGTGTGTTGTGTACACACACACACACACACACATATATATATGTAATATTTTATATTATATTATTACATTAACATATACATATATTGTTTTTCCTCAACTCGTTTAACTCTCTCTCTCTCTCTCTCTCTCTCTCTCTCTATAATATATATATATATATATATAGTGGTTGGGCCTAAAACCCTTTAATTCGCTCTCTATGGCTCATATCATTTGCATCGATTGAGAGTATAATCCATACACTCTGTGGAGTTGAGATTCAGATCTATGTCTCTATATGTATGATGATTGTAGTTCACTCATGATGACTACATGACTATGATGAATTGCATCAATTCTCTATAGAACACACACACACATGCACATATATATAAATCATACTTTCTGAAGAATCATAAACTATGGTTTGAAATTAATAGGAAAGTGGTGACAAGTAATCCTAATAAGCTTGGTACATATATATATTTGGGATCTCGCTCTATTCTCATGATGCGTGGAAATTGTATTTTTGTTATGGTTTACAAATTTATTGTGACACACACAGTTTTGGAGCTCGCTTGCATTACTTGGCTTTAATTTGTGACTTGACAATGAAGCAATAAAACAACAAAAAGAAAATGTTGTTGTGGTAATTGTTGAATTGTGAAGTATGTGTATCAACCATAAGACTTCAAGAAGCCAACCTGTTATACTTTGAATGCTTATTTGAGTCCAACACATTGTATAATGTATCAAGTTTGATGAAATCAAGATGAGAAAAAAATACAACAAAATTTATCTCACGAAGAATAAACATGTAACATTTGGAGGAGATCAAGATTATGAAGGAATTGTTTTACCTATAACTTGCTACATATATTTAAGGATTGCTTACATCATGAAGATTATTCATTTTGATTATGAAGAATGAAACCAGAGCCTTCAAAGAAGATGATGGAAAAAATACCGAAGTTTTGAAGATTTATGAATACATTTATTAATCCATGTGCTAAGAAGTTGTCCCTTCAAATGAATTTGATACATGTACAAGTTATAATGCTTTGAAAACTAGATAAAGTTTGAATACCTCCTTGTTGCATCTCACTATAATCATGAAAGAAAGAGGTACACAATCTTTGTTTATTAGGTATGTATAGTTGTTATATGTATTTCTTGATATGTGTCAAGCTTATGATGGATAAAGTGTCTACATAATTACTTGAGAGAGTGATAATATGATGCATATGAAATTCATTATGATTTTGCAGCATACTTTGCATGGTACAAATCTAGGGTTTATGGTTCTTACATATAACAAAAGATGGTATCTAGGGTTTGTAAACCCTAGATGGGACTTGGATTAAAAAACCCTATCGCTTGGGATATTACATCTAAGGTTTGAAGATTTAAATTTTGGATAATATAGGGTATGTGGTAAAACCCTAGCAAGGGTTGAATTGGATAAACCCTAGGGCTTGAAAGTAAAAACCCTAGTACCTAGTGTTTTCATTAAAAGTAAAAACCCTAATAAGGGTTAGGTTAAGGAATTTCTAGGGTTTGTAGCTAGAACCCTAGAATTACACTTTTGAATAATCATAGAAACCCTAGATAAACATGATTAACAACATGCTCTTGTACTTGTATATTTTTTTTGGTTACACTGTTTGGTGATAATTGCAGGTACATAATGAAGCCTATCAAAATTTTGAAATCAAGATGAGAAAGATGAAAGAAAAAAGTGAAGTAAAACTTATACTCGATGATGAATTTGTAATAATGATGAGCATGATGAAAAGAGGGAGCTACAGGAACCCTGATGATATTAAAGCTTCCATTTGATGAGCATATTCCAGGAACATTTTGATGATTAAAAGTTGAAGTCAAACCTTGTTGTAATATGAAGATAGAACATGCAAAGGATTGTTGACTTCAGTGGGGGCTTTTGAATCTTGAAAAGGGTTGTGGAATTAGAGGAAGCTTTGGATCCAAAAAGAGCTATGATTTTAAAAGGAAGTTTTGATTCAAAGGGAACATTTCAACTCTCAAGTTTTAAGGTATGTCTTTAAGTATTATCTTCAAATTATATTTAAAGGCTAAAGTTGTAGAAAATCTGATGTAGGTTAACCCGATAATGCAATATAAATCAAAGAAGAATACTATAACCTACTTCTACTATCAATTTGCGGAAGCTTAAAGATCGAGTTGAACAATATAACCAGAAGAAGAAGAATCAATTGCACAATACACATGAAGATACTTTGGGGAAAGCCTCAGCTAAAAACCCCACTATTTGTATTATCATACAAGGTGGAAATACATAGGAATTATATAAAGCCTTAGCTCTCACAACTAGCCAGTTCTCAATACAATCCTCACAGATGCTCATAGGCAATCTAGGCTTCTCTCAAGCCTTCCTCTCTACCCTCCAAGCTCCTATTTACTTCCGATGTTCCTCTAGGATGAATCACCTTCAACTAAGTGGAACACTGATCTCACACACTGTCAGAACTGCGCAATCATCAAGGAATGATCCCTTGATGACATGCATGAGTTTTATTTATAAGAAAATACATGCAACTGATAGTACATTGTCCTTGACTTTAATCTCAACTAGGTCTTTCTCAGAATAGACATGCATGAGTTTCTGATGAGGGAATCTTCAGTTAACTGGAGTACACTAGTTGAGTGCATGCATGCATCAACTGACTGTTAACTCTCTATTAGTTCCTCAAACATTTTAGAACTAATTTAAATAGAGTTAACTCAGTAAACTGAGTTAACTAATTACAACTCAAATATAACTCAATCTTATCTCAATTTAAGGGATAACTCTAGCATGACTTCAAAAAGACTTCTAACTTGAATTTCTCCAACTAGTTAATTCAAAATGAATTAATAAATTATTTCCAAGTAGCTATTAAGACTAAATTCCATTTTAATTCACAATTTAACTCAAGGACAAATTAAATTGGAATATTCTTGTTTCCACATTTCAACACTCCATCTTAACAAGAAAGGGATTATCTGCCACCCTGATCTTGTCTCTATGGAACTCGAATTTACACTTTGATAATGCCTTTGTCAAAATGTCAACATCTTGCTCCTCTGTCGAAATATACTGCAGCAACATGATCCTCCCATCATCAACAACTTACTTTACCTTGTAAAGCCAACGGGAACTCACAACTAACTTGTTCTCCGGTCTCGGAACCACATCCCAAACACTGTTACGAACTACGGAGTCATACTCCTCCACCATAACATCAACCCAAATCGGCTGCAGCATTTCTTCCTCAAAGGAAAATGGCTTGGTCTCAACACATTCCCTAGCAAGGGCCATGTATGCAGTGTACCTCTCAGGTGACCTCCTCTGTCTGCACTGAGAAGATGGTTCTCCCACATTCTCTCTCGTGTATTCCAACAATATGTCAGCTTCTCTTGTGCAATTTTGTCCATCTCTGGAAGACTTTGCTTGAGTGGATGTCTCCACTCCTGGAACCTCTGCATGTGGTTGCTCTACATCAATCTGAGGCTCCTCCTCCTTAGGAAAGAATAGTTCCTCCATAGCTTGTAGTTGGAGCTCCCTCTCAAGGGAAACTCGCATGGCCTTCTGCTCATCAAACTTGAGATCTCTGTAAACCACTATCCTCTGACTAGTAGGCAAGTATACCTGATAGTTGTGAGGTATATCAGTGTACCCCACAAGTATCCCCAACTCTGTTGTCGGCTCAAGCTTCTTCTGTGCATCCTTTGTCACATGGAAATATATCGATGAGCCAAAGATCTTGAAGTGACCCACATCTGGTCTCTTACCGAAGAAAGCTTCCTCTGGTGTCTTCATCCCAAGTATGCGATGCGGGCTTCTATTCTGCAAATAGACCATTTTGTTGCATGCCTCAACCCACAAGTGAAGTGGTAGGCCTTGGTCATGCATCATTTCTCGTGTTTCCCCTACAATAGTTCTGTTCTTCCTCTCAGCCACCCCATTCTGTTGTTGGTTATGAGGTGTTGTCAACTCTTGTTTAATTCCTTTCGCTGCACAAAATTCCTTAAACTCTTGAGAGACATATTCTCCATCATTGTCACTTCTCAAGGCCTTGATCGTCTTCCCTGACTCTTTCTTGACCAAATATTTGAACTCACAAAACTTTGTGAAAGTTTGGTCTTTCTTCTGCATGAAATAAATCCAGTATTTACAAGAATAGTCATCAATGAAAATCACATAATACCTTTGCTTCACTGTGGATTCCGTCGAGAATGGTCCACACACATTAGTATGAACTCGCTCTAAGATAGCCTTTGCTCGACTGTCTCGACCATGAAATGAAGACTTGGTGTAATTTCCCAAGGTACAACCTTTGCACGTGTCAACTTGCTCAAGTTTACCTTTGGGAAGTCCTGTAGATATCTGTTGCATTATCTTCAAAGCCCCATGATGCAAATGGCCCAACTACCTATGCCACAACTCGCCAATGTGTTGGTTTTGCACCAATTTTTCTTTCGTACTCAATGTTGCACAATTATCTACCTCTAGTTTATAGAGATTCTTCACCTGAATCCCTATCCTCTTGGTCTAACCCATGGTTATGTGTCTTAGGAATGCCTTTCCTTTACTGAAGACAACATTGTAGCCTCTGTCCTCCAACATCACCACCGATACCAAATTCTTCTTCAGTCTAGGCACATACTTCACATTTGTCAAGGTGATAGGAGCTCCATGCTCCCTCTGAAAAGCAACTATGCCCACTCCTGAAACACTATACCTTCCGTCATCACCCATCTCTATGCACATCTTGAGGTCTTTCTCCTCCAAGGTAGTGAATAAACTTTTATCACCGGTCATGTGGAATGAGGCTCCACTGTCAAGATATCAAACAAAACCCATCATCGATGACACTATGCATGCGATGAAGGTAAATTCCATTTTGAACTGAGAGGCTAATGCCTCACCTTCTGATCCTTCCAAGGATCCCTTCTTGGACTTCTTCGATGGGCAATTAGTTGCATAATGTCCCAGCTCATGACAATTAAAGCATCTCACTTTAGACTTGTCACCATTCTTGGATGAAGAACCATCTCATGTGCTCCTCCTGATCTCCTCCCGCATAAGATCTGACCACAGTCGCTCCCAATCTGACAGTTTCTCCCTTCCATTCACAGAGTCCTGGTAGCTATTCCAACTCTTTGGAAGGCCAAGGAGAGCGAGGCTCACCATATCATCATCAACAAATAGTTATTCCCACACTGCCAAGCTCATCTCTGCAGGTGGTGAGCTTGTTTAGATATGTGGAATAGTATCGCCCTTCTCCATCTTGACTCTTCGAAGCTTATCCTTGAGTGCCAATTTCCTCTAGTCACTACAATTCTGTTAGAGGTCCTTCAATGTCTTCCACATTGAAAATGGAGTATCCTTCCCATGGAGACTCGAGACAATATGGTCTCAAACTCCCTCAAGGATGATCTGTCTCGCCTTCGCCACACACTTCTTCCACTCAGCTAACTCTTGTGCATTAGTTGAAGCTGGCTTTGGGATTTCTTAATCAATTAATTCCTTCAAGCCATTTTCTTTTAGTACAACCTCCATTCTATCTTTCCATGCTATGTAATTCGAGCTACCTTCCAAGGCATACTCGAGTCTCAAGCCATAGAATGCCATTTACCAACTTTGAAGTATGATATGAATTCGATTTGCACCTACAACCCCAAACTTCAAACTTCAAATTATCTTCTCAGTGTACTATTCCCAGCTTTGTTAGCATGTAGAATATTTCTACAAATCCAGCTTTGATACCATGTAGAAATTTTCTACAAATCTAGCTCTGATACCATGTAGAAAATCTGATGTAGGTTAAATTGATAATGCAATATAAATCAAAGCAGAATTCTATAACCTACTTCTATTATCAATTTGGGGAAGCTTAAAGATTGAGTTGAACAATATAACCAGAAGAAGAAGAATCAATTGCATAATACAAATGTTAAATACTTTGGGTAAATCCCTAGCTAAAAACCCCACTATCTGTATTATCATACAAGGTGGAAATACATAGGAATTATACAAAGCCTTAGCTCTCACAGCTAACCATCTCTCAGTACAATCTTCACATATGCTCACAAGTAATCTAGGCTTCTGTCGAGCCTTCCTCTTTGCCCTCCAAGCTCCTACTTCCTTGTGTTGTTCCTCTGGGATGATTCACCTTCAACCAAGTGGAACACTGATCTCACACACTGTTAGAACTTTGCAATTCTCAAGGAATGATCCCTTGACTACATGCATGAGTTTTCTTTATAAGAAAACACATGCAACTGATAGTATATTGTCCTTGAATTTAATATCAACTGGGTCTTTCTCATAATAGACATGCATGAGTTTCTGATGAGGGAATCTTCAGTTAACTAGAGTACACTAGTTGAGTGCATGCGTGCATCAACTGACTATTAACTCTCTATTAGTTCCTCAAACAATTTGGAACTAATTTAACTTGACTTGACTCTGTAAACTGAGTTAGCTAGTTACAACTCAAATATAACTCAATATTATCTCCTTAATTTAAGGGATAACTCTTGCATGACTTCAACAAGACTTCTAACTTGAGTTTCTCCAACTAATTAATTCAAAATGAATTAATCAATTATTTCCAAGTAGTTGTTAAGACTGAATTTGATTTTAATTCAAGGACAAATTAAATTGGTATTCTTGTTGCCACATTTCAACAAAAGTTGTGGTAGGATTTTGAAAAGCCTCTATCCTAGATGAAGTACATGTACTTCAAGTTCAAGCCTGGACTTGTTAATATAGATTCTCTCAGTAAGAGGGAGCATTAGAAGATAGCAATAGGGGTAGACATTCTCCAGATTTAGGAAGAATGGCCCATACTATTGTTGATGATAGGAATTCTCTTAGTTTAGGAAGAATGGTCCTTAAGGCCCAGTTACTTAGAAGAGTAGGTTCCTTTTTGTGTTGGCTTGGTCACTCTATTAGAGTGGGTACCTTTTGTGAGGCCCGTTTTCTTTTTGAATGAGATTTTTGGCCAGTTTGACCAATACAATGGAAACCCTGTAATGTAAGGATCCTTTGGGGTTTTGACATTGTGATGTGAGGATTTGAATTTCCTCTAAGGTTTGGCCAACCCTGTGTAGTTGGAACATGGATGTTTACGGAGGTTTGACCTTTGTGATGGCGAACCTATAATAGTATATATACCATAATGTTGAGGTTCCAACTGGATCATGGTGACTATTTTTTGTACCTTAGGCTGAATAGCTTGTATTATGGTACTTAGGGTTGGTATCTTGACAATAACCTAGATGGTACCTAGATCCCTGTAAGATGGGTTGGTACCTTGGAAGTAGCCTAGATGGTACCTAGATACCTGTAAGATGGGTTGGCACCTTGGCAGTAGCGTAGATGGTACCTAGACCCATGTAAGATGGGTTGGAACCTTGGTATATACTTGAAAGTAGATGGGTCAGTACCTTGGAAATAGTCTAGATGATACCTAGATCCCTGGAAGAACTTGGGTTGATACCTTGGTTGTAGCCTAGATGGTATCTAGATCCTTGGAATACTACATGTTGATTATGATGGTTATCTGGCTCTTATTATGAGAATATTTCAATTTGAGAAGTATCCTTGTACCAATTATGGAATTATGAATACCTCTCTAGTTAAGAGGGAGTGTTGGAAAATGTAACTAGGTTTGGTCTTCATAATTTTCATCATACTTATGTCATTATATATTTTATGTAAAATTCAAAAGAAGGAATAGAAATATTATTTTCAAGCATGGGTTTGATGCTCAAGAATTATTATTTTATATAAATAAGCATGTTCTTCATGCTTCTAGGTCATCTTGTGCCACAAAGTCAAAGTCCTATTTGGACCTATTGTAAAGAAAAAGGAAAAAAAATAAATATGTATTTTGGGTAAAAATTCTTTCTAGAAGTCAAGTTGGTCCTTCCTATCATGTAGGCTCTGCCCCAAGGGACATGATTGTTCACACCCCCTTTGTATAAGTATAAATAGAAGGAATTTGAAGCTTATTTTGGACATACAAGTTGGAGTATATAATCTGAAATTTCACAGAGAAAGAGGAAGGATGAAATATGAGAAGAAGGAGGGTTTGACTTGGCTTCTGGAAGATTAAAGGGTCTTGGATATCTCATTTGATCTAATTCTATAAGAAAAGAATTTTTTGGGTTTTCCCATTGGAGGGGTTTTTCCTTGGCTTGAAGCCTATATCTTGGGTTCTTTGTTTTCTTGTGATCTTCATGTTTATGTTTTGATAATTGCTTGATTAAAGAAGAACATAATTAAATAAATAAGAATCCAACAAATTTCATAAGCAATTATCGAAGAAAGGAAAATCAAAATCATAAGCCTTTCGATTTTCCATCAATGGACAAAAAATTTTGGGCTCTAATTTTCTTTTTTTGAATTTTGGGAGTTTCTTTTACAACAAAATTTTGGCTCTCAAATGTGTTTTATAGGGAAACATGGATATAGTCTCTATTTTATGCATAATTATAATTTTCATGCACACACAATAAATAGTTTTTTAACATATCAAGAAAAATAAGAACAAATAAGCCCTCATAGTGTAGATTGTGTATTTTCTAATACACTTTAGCATATATGTTGTGACAAATTTTCCAATGGAGTATCTACAAAATTTTATGGATCATATGATATGCTAAGAAATATGTGGATGTAAAATCAGCCAAGCTAAAAGAAAATAAAGGGAAAACTAACTAAAAAAGGTGGAGGAGACTATTCAACATATGAAATTTTCATGGTTGAAAGTTATTGATGGCGTTTAACTAAACATAGTTGTTGCAAGACAAAACAATGGATCATGATGTAAGGATTGGAGTGTATGGAAGAAACGGTGCCATTGATTCATGTTGAATTGTTGAAATATAGAAATTGGTTTTCCTCCCAACCCCTTTCCCATAGAAATAGTGTTCACAAAGCCTCCAAAAGATCCCCATAAGGAAATTATCTTTCTTCCCAAGCCCTTCGCATAGACCCAGTGTTAGAAACTTCCAAAAGGACCTCATAAATAAACACTAGGAAATAAAGCAAACAAAAATGAAATAGGACCATAACTACACTGAAAAGTGTAAAAACAATGAATACTTGTAACTTGGAGGATTAAAAACATTTATTGTTAAAATTAAGAGAGATATATGTGGAATTAGATAGCTTAAGCACCATGTCAGCTTGCATAAATAAAGGGTTGAAAACTAATATTGAATTTGTTGGTAATTATATCCTACATGTATCCCATGTACATAATGTTCTAGAGAGGAAGAACCCAAACTCGAAACTACCCATGAATCTCCAAAGGAAATAAGGAAGGTGATAAGAAAAACATTGAAGGTATTAGAGAAGCTAAAAGACAATGGAGCAAAATAGAGCAAATGAAATTTAACTTCCAAGACAGTGTGAATAATCTGGTGACCTAGTGGGGTGAACCTCTAATATTCCAAAAAGTGTCAATGATGAATGAGAAAGAAAATGGGGAAGCCCTTCAAGATCTAGAAACAATTTATTTCACATGTTGGAAGGTAAGGATGAGGTATGCCACAAGGATATTCAAATGTTGCTAGGAAATGTAATAATTAAGAATGCAAGTTTGCAAGACAATCTTGAGGAAATAAAAGAGGTATTGTCAAATTTTTAAAAGGATTATACTTTTGTTCAAGCAAAAAATTCCAACACCATGACTCACTTAAAGAGTCACATTATATCACTCATTCACAAATTATAATGTGTTTCTACATCTCACCAAATGATGCTAAAACATTCACAAGTCCCACCTTAGCAAAAAACCTTACAACACGAA
The DNA here is from genome assembly GCA_000404065.3 of Pinus taeda. Lineage (NCBI taxonomy): Eukaryota > Viridiplantae > Streptophyta > Pinopsida > Pinales > Pinaceae > Pinus > Pinus taeda. The sequence goes on from APFE030503692.1 coordinate 48,628, forward strand.
CAAAACCCTCCACCAACTCTAGCATGAACATCTCCTGAATGATTTCGAGAATTTTGAAAAACCCATAATTATTCTAATATGTGGAAGATATTAAAAGAATTTGAAAGGTTCATAATGAATATTCAGCAATTTCTGTCAACAACAACAAAGATTGTAGCCATCCTTGAGACATTAGTAAGAAGAAGAATGAGAAAGAGTTTGAGATCATTTGTACCTGTGATTTCATTGGCCTCCTTTATTTTATACCCCTTTTCGATCTCCCTCTCCTTAAACATGCTCTAAGTCTACTCACTTCTTTCATTCAAACTCCTCTCTTAAGATAGGCTATGGCTACGTTAGTCTCATTTGCATACTTACAATATAAGTTTTGGAATGAACAAACCAAGCCTGATTCATGATTCAATTTATTCAATGTGTCACGTCGTGTTTAATTTAATGAGATGCCTTAAATTTGTAATAAAGTGATAGTTGATATATCTAAATACCAATCTCTCATGTGAACACCTCAACTTATATTTCATTGTAGAACTTTATTGTTTTATTTGGTACTTTATGTTAGATTTTTCTTACTTCCATGAATGTCCT